>CM069449.1:61856420-62033866 GCA_035610835.1 Ophiura sarsii
CAGCTTGGGATCTTTAAGATTTTTTTTTAAAACGATTTTTAAAAATTTGCTTAAGGTCAACTTACAGTGCATGCGAGTCAGTAATAGCCCCACATACATTGTTCAAGCTCTTATAAATCAGTGCGCCAACTAGATCCCATTAACTTTTTGATTTATATGCTTAGTTTGGCCACCATTCAATAAATACCACTAGAAAAAACTTTGGGATTTTGATGGCGGTGAATTCTAAATGAGCGCAAAATTGAGGTGTCATCAGCTTTATTCTCAAGCCTTTTTGAGCCATTTCAGACCAAGTCCCAGGATATCAGATTACTTTGGTGAATTTTGACATGTCATATAGGACATTGATTTCTATGCATTTTAGACTATTCTGAACACATCTATGTTAGTCTGTAATGTCGATTTCAAAATATGTAAGTCATGTCTTCCGAATTCGACAGGGTTGTAGAATTCTGAAGACATAATATGCAATTTATGAAACATCATGCAACAGGTTAATGTTGATGGGTTGAGAATGGTTTAAAATGCATGAAAAACAATGTCCTATATGACATGTCAAAATTCACCAAAGGAATCTGATATTCTGATAATCTGATAAATGGCCCAAAAAGGCTCGAGAATAAAGCTGATGACACCTCAACTTTGCGATCATGTAGAATTAACCGCCATCAAAATCCCAAAGTTTTTTCCAGTGGTATCTATTGAATGGTGGCCAAACTAAGCAAATAAATCAAAAAGTTGATGGGATCTTGTTGGCGCACTGATTTATAAGAACTTGGACAATGCACAAATTGCTATTACTGACTCGCATGCAGTGCAAGTTGCTCTTAAGCAAATTTGTAAAAAATCATTAAAACAAAAATCTCAGAGATCCCAAACCAGTTTCTTCATTTTTTATTCAAGGTAAACCATCTTTGCAAGTAGATGTCATTTCCAAGGTGTTTTAAAGATGGCGCACGGATTTACGGAGGTGTGAAAATGGCTCAAAATGGTAAAACTTGACCTTTGACCTGGATTATCTCCATGCGCCAACGAGATCCCAACAATTTTTACTTTTGAATTTGTTAAAGGCTCTGAGTTCTTCCATACGAACTTGTTTATGTAATGGGATCTCATTGGCGCGCCAAACTATAAGGGCTTGAAAACTGCTAACGACGCTGTTCGTCACGGTTTCAAGGTCAGGGTAATGTGACGCGCCAACGAGATCCCAATGATTTTGTTTCACTTTTGTTGTGTACCCAACTGGAGGTTTCAAAATATGTTTTCCTTTCGTTGGGATGTGCATGGTGCGCATAGTTATACTTATAGGCAACGTAGTAATCATTTTACTGGGATTTGTTCCTGAAATTTCGGTGATTTTTTACGACCGAACCAAAACTTTTAGGAATTTCAAGTTAAAATTTGGCAGTAGTATAATGTTATGGTAATGTATCACTAGTTTTTTTAAAAAGTTGATCTGAGGACCCATGAATCACCACATGGTACGCCCTAAGAGGCAGAGACTGTTAATTCAAAAGAAGTACGCCTGTCATCCCCATTACATTTGTCCCGGATTATGATAATCAAGTTTACAGCACAACAAGAACAGCTAATCAAAATTCTCGCGTTATTACCGTCGCACTGATAAATAATCAAATATATGTTTACCTTGTAACACAGGGCTGTCAACTCTCCCGCATTAGGCGGGAGTCTCTCGCATAGACACTCTTTCTCCCGCACTCCCGCATAGCATATATAAACTCCCGCCTCAAAAATAAGTCAAATAAAAAAGGGAAAGAAAAGAAAAGGGAAAGAAAAGAAAAGGGAAAGAAAAGAAAAAGGAAAGAAAAGAAAAGGAAAAGAAGAGAGGAAAGGAAAACAGATGTCTATCGGTATATTGAAAAGGCCTAGTTGCACCCACTTGGGATATCAGTGGCGTGTCCAAATGGGGGGGATGACTGATATAATCCAGCTTGGAGGGGCATGCACCCCTTAGAAATTGACAGATAGACATTGCATGGGTTTATATATTTAATTCTATCAAATTTCAAGGCTTCAGTCGAAGGAATCGAAACCATATTCTTTACAAATATTATGAATGAGTACGTATGCAAGAACATTTATATTCGTGTGCTATGCGTGCATATGTCCAGAAATATCATTCTAAAAGCCCATTTCAAACCAAAATACACATTAATTATAGCCAGAACTGAGTATATAGGAAAAAAATTCGCGCGCTTCGCGCTCATGTTTTCCGGAAACAGGTAACCCGGAACTAAATTCATTCGAGTGGGGTTGGGATTATACTTATTCGGAGGAAATTAAGAGGCTTTTAGTAAAATTCTTTCGTCAAGCGAAATCAAAAACCCAATTCGTCGAAAATAGTATGGAAAATCATGGTCGGAAAATAAATAAATAACGAACCTAAAGAGAGGGGTAATATATATAGCTTTTTGGGGAACCATTTTCAAATTTCGTTCTAAAAACGCTTAGAAAAACCCAAAAGAACCGTTCAAATACGCAAAAATTTCTGCTCGCTACGCTCGCATCATATGACTTAACAGTTTCAGTTTTAATCAATCGGGATCATTTTTTCGCAAATCTTTTTGCACAACTTCCTTTTTCTCGCATAACCTATAATGAAATAGCTGTCTAACTTAAATAAAAACCCAATATTTATTGGAAATGATGGCATTTCAATAGAAAATCGGTCAAAAGTACACACCAAATTGCCCAAATGGGTTCGAGAATTGATTTTTATCTTCAAATTTATGAGGGCGGCACATCCCCCCTCAGACTCCCCCCTGTTCGCGTTAGTTACCGCGGAGGGCGGTGCTTTGCACCTCTTTGGTTACTCACACAATAGTTACTCACTATTTCAGTTTTTTAACCTTGATTTTCCCCACACCCCCTATACAAATAACCTGGCACCGCCCCTGGCTGTACGCCTACCTTTTGGACTGTGTGATTTTTTTGGACTGTGCGATTTTTTTTGACCGTGCGATTTTTTTTTACTCTCCCTCCCAGCGAATCCCAAAAGTTGACAGCCCTGTTGTAACAACGTTATCTTTATAATATATAAGTAACTAAGATTATATTCTAAATAATGCAGTTTACCAACCCACGGTGTTAACAAGTCTACAATAGACAATATAAAAACACGACAACGACAAATCAGCAAAGACATTCACCGGTGGGGACTCGAACCCTAGTCTCATGAACTGTAGATGGGTGTATGCCTTAACCACTCGGCCACCGGTACACCGTGGGCTGGTAAATTGTTTAATATTAGTTAAACTTACACAACAGTAAATAACTGTTACTGTGAATTGCATTTAAGATAACGTTCTTTCTCGTCTTAACACTTTTCAAAGGTTTCTGAAAAATCTTTAGCTAACCGATCGCGCGATCTTCCAACCAAATACCCAGACCAAATACCTAGAGGCCTATATCAATATAGCAATTATGAACACTATATAGTAGGCTAATGTTGTTTCAATAAATAGGCTATATTCTTCATACACATGGTTATGATAGTATTCGAAGAAATGTAGAAATGTAGGAACATGAACCCTACTTGCTGAGGTTAAAAGAGATCCTTTTGTTTCCACATAACGCCTGAGCCCCGGGGGGGGGGGGGGATTACTTTCGCTAAAATCGTACGTGGATGTGCCTGCCGGACTTCGAAAATGTGACTTTCTCTATACCTATTTTTTGGCCAATTTCCCACCCATCAATATACCAATTTTGTTAGAAAAGCACCCAATTTTGCACAAATTGGGCGCTTTTACAAAAAAATGCCCCAAAATACACCCAATTTATGCCAATTGGGCGCTTTGGTCTGTGATGAAAACCCCCCTCGGTATATCAATGTTTGCGAAAAGGCACCCTAAAAGGCAGGGGGGGGCCTGAGCGTTCCTCGAAAGAAATAAATACTTTTAGAAATACATTCAAATAATATGTCTGTAAGTTTACCAAGCATTGTAACTTTTGAACTATTAATGTGATGTTATGTTCATATATAAAAGTATACATTATTGGAAAAGAAATGAGTCAAGTAATCCATTTTTGCAATCATATTTCACTAAAAATTCAGATTTTCTACAATTTTGAACGAAAAAATCACTTTTTTTAATCAAAAGTTTTAATAAAAAAAAGTGTCATCAAATAGATTTGTTAACCTAAAAAATTATCACAAAATTACAAACTAAACATTTGTATGAAAAAATAAAAAATGCGTTACCATAAACTAATTTGTTACGTTGTCCGAAAAATGTTGATCCCAAAAAGTGATTTTTTGGGGGTCAATTTTTAACAAACCTGAACTTTTAGTGAAATTTGATAGAAAAAATGAATTCTCTGACTAAATAAATGTAAACTTTTATATAGGCCTACTTCACATTAATTAAAAGTAAAGCGCTTGATAAACTTCATGTAAAAAGGGTTACACCCCCCCCCCCCCCCCCTTAAAGCTTCAAATGTCCTTTATAACTTGTATCCAGATGATGAATGGTACATAAATATAATATGTTGTCGCAGGGGCAAATCCACATAGACGTATGTCTCCCGGGTCTTTTTCTATACATACAACACTGATTGAATCTGAAAGTTCAGTATCTCATCTTCCTGTCTCGGTTTTGTTTTAAATCTAAATATCTCTGAACAGTGCAACAGTCGGGTTGTTTATGTTACATGATGGTCCGTAAATGAAATTAACAAATGTCAAATGTCAACCATGCACTATAAATATCAGACTTCTTACGGGTGATATATGACATGATCTCGTTATTAAATAGCCTATACTATATGGTCGAACACTACTTCTTGGTGTACAATATCTTCGAAATAATATACTTCTTATTTGAGATTTATGTTCATACGAAATTAATGGTTGTGTGAATAGAGATATTCACTTTGGACCTCATTAACTATGTCATTAGATGGCCACATACCAAGCTGCCCTTGTTGTTAATTGAAATATTTACCTGTCAGTGCCCTTTACTTTCAGATGTTGGGACTGTGACATGACCATGATGAATTTCATTGCAACAGAAAAGAGTAATTGTTGAGGAAATTGGATGCTTCTTTGGAAAGAGGGTTATTAAGTTTAGTTTAGTTTAGTTTAGTTTTTATTTGGCATCACAACATATACAAATAACAAATCACACGAGAATAAAATTATAATAACATTCAATAAATAACGCATATCACAATGCCATCCCAAACTGGAACGGCAAGCACACCACAACACCAAAAGTTGCAAGGCCAGGATAGCCCATAAAAGCTAGCTACATGTGCAGGCTTATTTCCAATGGGGTCCCAAAACAACACAACAAGAGGGCCATGGACGTGGAGTAACATAAACAAAATGACAATGGACACATTGGACAATAAGCCTACACACGTATAAAATCTGCAGATTCCTGCTTCAGAGCGCAATCAGCCAGGTGTTTTTTCACAGCCTTTTTAAATTCCATCTTCCTGCGTATGGTCTGGATATGTGGTGGCAGGGCGTTCCAGTCTAAGATGGCATTGTAGTAAAATGACTTGGAAGCAATTCCTTTAACTCTAAAGACAATAAAATTGAAATTGCTTGACCTAGTTCGGGGGGAATGAGCACTCGTGGTTCTTATGAAATTGTGAGCAAGGTATTAGGAGCACCAATACCATTAAAGATATTAAAAACGTGGTTAAGTCTTAACTGTTTTGCACGGTCCTGTGTATTTAGGAGTCTAAGTAAATTACGGTTAAATTGATCAATGTGAGTCCTTGGAGACAATTTCAAAATGAAGCGAACTATTTTGTTTTGGGTGACTTGTAATTTGTGTCTGGCCCTGGTATTGATACCAGCAAACCATGCGGAACAGCAATAGTCAAGGTGACATTGGATCAGAGCTGCACTCAGATTTTTACGCAAGGTTTGGTTAAGGTAACTAGAATGTCTATAAAGAAATTTGATACGACCAACAACTTTCTTGACAAGATCGTCCACTAATTTGTCTCCAGAGACTGTTTGATCAATTGTTACTCCAAGGTAGTTGATATGCCATCAACCGAGACAAGTTGTTGTCTGTTTGACAGATAAGATTTAAACCAACTAGGGTTGATTCCCATGAACTCAAGTTTGGAACACAAAGGCCCGGTATTAAGTTAATGACATGGAAGTATCTGACACATGCCTAGCTTTGACACTTCAAATACGGTATATATAGATCATGATGCATATGCTATTATGGTGTAGAGATGGAAGAGGTGACTTTTTGTTTTGGTAATATAAAAATTTGTACAACGGTCAAAGAGTTGTAACTGGTAGGCTGAGCCAGAAATTAGAAGTGGAATGTAAGTTGGAAAATATTAGTTGAGCGCCATGCCATGTCTCGCCATATCACAAATAATAAGGTCAGCAAGCTAATTGCCAATAGAATTCCTGCTAGTGCTGTTAATACAAAGAAAAATACAAAGTAGGCTGTGAATACTTGGAACTCTGAAGGAGAAGAACGCTAATGACGATCGTAACGCCCCCGTGTTATTTGTGGGTACCGTACAGGGGCGGACTGGGAACTGAAAGCGGCTGTGGCAAAATTATTAAACATGGTAAAGCGGCCGGCTTTTTGACCATGTCAACGTAGCGAGCGGGGGGCCGGGGGGGGGGGGGGGGGGGGGTAGGACAAAGTTTAGTCCAAAACGGCCCGAAAAAAATGCTTTACACAATGGGAAAGGGGGAGATTTCGGAAAACTTCGTATGTAACCGGCCTTGAGAAGGCCAGAACCAAGCGGCCCATGTGGCAATCGCCACAACGCCACAGTGGCCAGTCCGCCCCTGGTACCGTACCTCCTATTGAATGGAAGAAATGTTTAATATGTCAACTCAAGTGCCGCATATAAATATGACATTTTGACCGTCATTTATGACAGGTTATGCGTTTGAATAATAACTTGAACATGATCACAAAGCTATGTCAGGGGTTTCTGAAATATCAACTTCTTTAGGCGCATGTTTCAGCACGAGAGGGAACACTGACTTTGTAAATCGACTTGGGTATGCCAATTCCAAAAGGTTCAGTAAAATCATTGCGATTATTGTACCTCCCAATGTGTAGCATACTAAAAATAATAGTGAGGTTATACTAGTTTAGGATGTCCCTTATGACTAGCATGTTTATACATAAAGGTATTGAATTATTAGTTCCACATTTGCTGGTAATTCATAATCTCTGAATGAAATTAGAATACTATCAATGCCTGTTAGTTGATAATAATGTTAAATACTGTCAATTACCAAAATACAAAAAAGTGCTTGTAATTCAGAAATCGTGCTCATAATAGTCATACATTTATATCTAAGACTTTGCTGTTAATATCTGTATCACTCTGCCCTTTATATCCACTAGAAATATTACAATCTCCTACACATGTCATGACTCAATTCAACCCAATTAATGAATGTGGCTATTAGATGTCCAGTCTTCCCTTGGGCCTGTATAATAGTCAACATGATATGCTAGCTAGCTGTCCCACATATCAAATGGTAGCTGTCACCTACATGCCATATAGAACAGTAGTGCTGTCATACCGAACGGTAGCTGTCACATACATGATGTAATAGAACGGTAGTTCTGTGCTACAGGCTGTCCCAAAATGATGAGTACCCATCAATGCCCAAAGTTCAAATCAATTGTTTCATCATCAAAATCAATGAAATTAGATTCGTTGTTTTTGTATCATATTTGCTATACTAAACTCTTTTATTAGAATTTTAGATCATGAATATCGGACTTATTTTAATGAAGTTACACTCCATTGTGTAAGACATGGTGATTTCACCTTTTTGGCAAAGTGCAAAAAAAAAAACAATTAAACAGCTTGTTTGAAAGAAACTAATACATTCTCTTAATCTCTTGTTTGCTAATATCTTAGGTTCCTTTTTATTTTAAACTGCTGTTGTATCATATTGTTGTTCAAACCATTAATACCTCTTCATTTTGATTCAATTTGAAGAGTAAAAATGGATCGTCACGCATGAACGACCCAAGCTTTGTTTCTATAATGAGCTAGTTTTGAGGCTAAACTTGAGGGACATTTAAACAGGTAAAGACGTGGTCATGGGCAATTAGCAGTGGCTTAGACTTCTTTTTTATATTGGGGATGCAATTTCCTACAAACTTGGTAAAAATGATATAGTCCCTTAGTGTTTAACCTCACGAAATCAATTCTCCAATGTGAAAATGATATCTAAGCCTGATGCATGGGGTCACTCAAGTGTGACAAACTTCTTTTACCCGTTAAATTGAATTAAGGAGAATAATTAGTATTGATTTGAACACCCATAACTAATAATAACAGAAAGACACACAAGATTATATTGAGTAGACAAGAGATTATGAGAATACACAAGTTTCTTTCAAACAAGCTGAAATAGCACATACGTTAGTCCAATTTGATCTCAAAAGTATCTGAATATCAGAACTATCGTCATCCAAATCCTCCACAGAATCGATCGCTATCATCTTGTTCATACCTCACTTAAAAGTATATTTCTGTGCTATATATTTACAGGTTTTTATTCCGCAATCAACACACAACACCAGCATACAACAAGTCTTGATAAAGGTAGCCGTCGTGGAAAGAGAATCCAAGCAGTTGAACTTTGAGCCCACTTTGTCTATAGTTCCCCAGTCGTCTTACCGATGTAAACAAACACTTTTACGCACGCTACACAGCGCCGGTGGACCGGCTCATCGGGTATTTGGTACACAAGGTTGAAGCCGGTATACCGGCGCGTCGGGTATTACAGACTCAATCAAGCCGGTAAAAACCGGCGCGTCGGGTATTACAGACTCAATCAAGCCGGTAAACCGGCGCGTCGGGTTCAAAGGGTTAAAAAAAAAGCTATCAGCAGTCTCATGTGTTGTTAAAAACATTGAATTGAAGATGAATTGTCGTATTTTATAGCTTATAAAACTGTACACACACACCCCCACTTTTCAAAACGAGGGGGTGTGTTGCACAGAAGCACTAAGTAGTGAAGCTAGGTCCTATTTCACTTAAAGAATAATGAATCTTGACCTTTTCCTAAGCCTTGTTTACAGGAATATTAAAGAATTCGCCCTGTTTAGTTTTATTAAGTTGCACACAGGTCAACAATTTGAAATACCATGTCGTATTTCACGAAGATTGAATTATGAATTCTTGATAATCTTCTTAAGAAAAATCGCTCTTCTTTATATTAGCTGATATGCGATATAGGACCCAGACGCTAAGGCACAGGGGGTGGTTACTTACAGACCGCGTATCTTTTAAGAGTAACGAGCGAAGCGTTAATGGCATGAGTCTGGAATAATAAATGCTCTCCTTGGGCCATTTCTAAGCAATTTCACAGCTCAGAAAGTTAATAATTTTGCTTTCTATTTCAGAATATTTAAAAACTGTAGTCATTTAGAATTGTGCTTGATGTCCATGTGACTCTAGGGGGTGTTGGCTACTTACAGATCTCGTACTTTTTAAGAGTAATGGCGTGAGTTTGGAATAATAAAAATGCTCTCCTCTGAGGGCATTTCTAAGCAATTTCACAGCTCAGAAAGTTGATATAATTTTGCTTTCTATTTCAAAATATTTTTAAAACTGTCGTCATTTAGAATTGTGCTTGATGTCCATGTAATTGTGAAGAGGAGGTGGTGTCCTTCTCTAGGGGTGTTGGCTACTTACAGACCGCGTATACTTTTTAACGAGTAACGAGCGAAGCGTTAATGGCGTGAGCCCGGGGGGGGGGGGGTACTCACGTATGTAAGGCATACGGGGGGGGGGGGGACGTGCCGCTCCAGTGGGTCGTTTTTTCATGAGACATCCTTAGCCATGGGTAGGCTTTTCACTGAAAAATCCTTAGACATGAGTCTATTTTCGCGAAAATTTGCAAAAATTAGGTCTTTTTTCCCGATAATTTGCGAAAATTTGGTCTAAAATTAAGCAAAAAACTCCTGAAAATGGGTACCGATTTTTCAAAATCACCCTTAGAAATGGGTAGGGGTTTTGAATCTCCAGCGGCACACCCCCGACCAAACCAAATCTGAAATCTGAGTACCTCCCCCCCCCCCCCTCCCCGGAGTCTGGAATAATAAATGCTCTCCTTGGGCCGAGGCATTTCTAAGCAATTTCACAGCTCAGAAAGTTAATAATTGTGCTTTCTATTTCAGAATATTTTAAAACTGTAATCATTTCGAATTGTGCTTGATGTCCATGTGACGTTAAGATGGTGTCCTTCTCTCTTCCTAATGGTCTACAGCAGTGGCGTAACTAGGCGAAAATTGTCGACTTTACATTTATTTTGGCTATGATTGAGGTACATTTCTATTCTACTTTAAACAAGCTTCTACATGCGAAAATGTTTCGTGTTTGTACTTTTGACCATCATAATTCCATGATTCCACTTGTCAAATGAACCGACAGTGCCAGTCTCAACCGACACGACAGTCAATATTGGGAGTGGGGGAGAGTCATCTGAAAACTGTTTACGTCTTACTCTTAGCTTATTTGTTGCACTTTTCATTCTATATGCTTGTATAATTAATATCTACCCTTCCATCTATTTTCAGATTTATTAAATATTTATTTATCTTTTTTTGTTTTCTTTTTTTTTTACTTTCAAAAGAAAATCCCCATCTGTCAAGAGTCAAGATCGCCATTTAAGTTAAGTACGCCTGGGAGAATGGTACGTACGATTTACGTAACTTAAGGGGGGGGGGGGTCTATGTTAGTCAGATAGTAAAATTCAGTGCTTCGGACAAAACTGAGATATTAGCACAGTAGGAAACTGCTAAGTCTCTGCTTTAAAATGCTTTTTGTTTGAGGTAAATTGGATTTTCGGTTCTGAAGTTATGGTCGATTGAGTTTCGGGTGGTTCAAAATATCGGTGGTGTTTTGTATACATTTGTATGTAGAAAACGCTCACCCTGCGATTTTAAGCATTTTCAGTTTTAATTATTTTTTGATCAAATAATTGTAGCATTTGATCAAATTTATTTATCAAAATATTAAAATAATTAATTGCACATCATAAATCATCAAAATTTCAAAGTCAACGTCATTTCTTATGTATTTCTTTATTTTTCTCAGCCGGCTATTTTTAAGCCATTTATCTTTAAAAATCAATAAAAATGCTAATATAATTGCTATTTTCACCCAAAATGGCTCAAAATGTGTCTAAATTCATGCTCTTCCATAATTGAACAACTAATTTTATCCAAAATGTCAACCTTTTTTTTCCTCGCCAATTCTAATATTTTTCATACGTTTTGCACGATATCTCAAAACTAGAAAACACGCAAACTTGCAATATGGGATCCAACATAACTCAAAAACGAAACCTCGTATCAGGATGATATTTGGAATGGATAATAAGCTTGAATAGAGGAAGAACCCAATGAAGCCGGATTTTCAATTTATCTTTCCAAATTTGAATTATAACGTAAAATTCCTGATTGGTCGGTTCCTGGTTACCATGGCAACCGTATAAAAAATCCGGCTTTATTGGGTTGTGCGCATTGTTTCCATGCATCATCTACCAAAGTATGGTGAACATGCAACATTTAGTTTTCTAGTAAAGTTGGATCCAGTGTTTAGCCAATCAGAGGCCTTGGCTGGTTACCATAGCAACCAGATCAAAAAACGCGCATTTTTTGAAACGCTGTTACCTAAGCTTCAATTTGATATATGACTCTAAGGGGTAAACCCACGGTAACATTGAGAAAATCTGTTCCCAAAATTGGTGAAAATAACATAGACCCACCACCCCCCCCCCCCCCCCCCCCCCCCTTAAAATGGCGAGTATTACCTTTCTTAAGCAGGTCATCTCAAGTAGCCTGCTCTCGTTTAGAGTCCATTTTTTACTCTGAGCCGTACATTTTTGATAGACATTATCGGGGTTGAGTAGGCCTATAGCTCCATTTTGATCTGACGTGAAATATCTTTGAATTCCGTAATGTCATTTAGATTTTTGCATTACGTATTACAAATGAAAGCTCATCCCACCCCTGATCAAAGTAGGACACTGTCCACTGATTTCTTCTGGTTCCGCTTTTAAATCATTGTTGTCTCTCAAGTGTATTCATTTTCCCCGCTCGGGGACCTTTCCCGGGCCCATGGTGACTGTCCTCCCCGGGGGTTACCAACATCGTACGTGGATGTGCCTGCCGGATTTTGAAAATTTGACTTTCTCTATACCTATTTTCGGGCCAATTTCCCGCCCATCAGTTATACCAATTTTGTTAGAAAAGCACCCAATTTGCACAAATTGGGCGCTTTTTACAAAAAAAGTCCTCAAAATACACCCAATTTATGCCAATTGGGCACTTTGGTCTGTGACGAAAACACCCCATCGCTATACCATTTTTCCCGAAAAAGCACGGCAGGCACATAATACGTATCTAGGCTACCATATCAATGTGAGAACCCCCCCCCCCCCCCCGGATCCACCCATGCCACCCGATAGCACGGCGCTCGTCGCAAGGAAGCAACTAAATTGAAGGCTGTAGGTAGCCTGAGATCCACAGCAGCGGCCTCTGCAGTGGTTTACGGGCATTTGCCTAATAAGTGAGGACGCCGGTTGTCCGGGTTGCGATGTTCGTTACCGTAAACAACATTTGATACCTGACGGAGTAAAGCGCATAGCACATGTAGGCTACATTGTACAGCAATCAGTCCGGGTCGGGTTCGAGAGTCGAGACCGTGTATTTTTGTTGTTAAATTAATTCACGCGAACCAGTTGGTCGAGTCTATAGTGAAATGATTAAGAATTGTTTAATTTGTTTGAATTAAATTAAATTCCTGTTTAGTGAAAGCAAAAAACCCACTCTTTTTAACTGTAGGCCTACAGTGTGTCTCAATAAAAACCGTGCACGTGTTTACCCAACTTATTGACCATGAACTTCTAGAATTTTGCGTAACTATTGCATACATATTGATAGACTAACGCCGAGCTTTCATATGCCGTTCATTTCATCTGATTTGGATTTGTCAATCTTGAGAGACCAATTAAAGGCATATTATGTGATCTTTTCCAGAGGGCGCCCTCTATTCATGATTTTTTTTAGAAAGTAGATTTTCTTGCAGATTTACATTTCCGATCATACGTACATCATACATACATTCCAAGTTACAGAGCGATACGATCCCTAATTACCTCAAAATCATGGTTTTAGAGTGAATTTAGAGTGAAAAATATCAACTGTCGGAATTCCGACAGTTTATTTTCACTCTAAAACCATGATTTTGAAGTAATTAAGAATCGTATTGCCCTGTAAATTGGAAATTATTATGTTTGCATGATTTATGATCAGAAATGTAAATCTGCAAGAAAATCTGCTTTCTATTTTTTTTCCGATGTTGAGGGCGTTCCCTGGAAAGATCACATAATATACCTTTAAAGGCATATTATGTGATCTTTTCCAGAGAGCGCCCTCTATTCATGATTATTTTTTAGAAAGTAGATTTTCGTTTTAGAGTGAATTTAGAGTGACAAATATAAAGTGTCGGGATTCCGACAGTTTATTTTCACTCTAAAACCATGATTTTGAAGTAATTAAGAATCGTATCGCCCTGTAACTTGGAATGTATGCATGATTTATGATCAGAAATGTAAATCTGCAAGAAAATCTGCTTTCTATTTTTTTTTCGATGTTGAGGGCGTTCCCTGGAAAGATCACATAATATACCTTTAACTAAAGCTCTCTAAAATCGACGTTGTGCCACTTTACAGTTTGCAATGAATACAGGGTGGTTCAATAAAACGTTGACAGATTTTGAAGTCATTTTTTTTTAAAATTCTGTAGATTTAAAAAAAATCTTTTCAATATTCATCAACTATATGATCTTGACCATCTATGCTGAAAATATCGTTACAAATAACCTTACGGTTGCAAAATAACAGCCATTTGAACAAAGTTTGTCCCATTTCACTCTGTCCACGGGTATAGGGCCTACTGATTTCGCGACGTTACAACCAGTGTGGTACAATAAAACGTTGACAGTTTTTCAAGCCATATTTTTCAAAATTGTGGGATTTGGTTTAATTTTTTTTTGCTGTTTACATATTCCTCAAAAATATCATCTTGGCCATCTATGAAAATCTCAATGTTAATAATGCTATGGCGGCAAAGTGATAGCTATTTGAAGAGAATCAACTCTAAAATCTCTTTGTCCACGGGTAAGTCTACGGGAAATGACCAGCAATGTCACTTTTAAGGCATGAGCATAGACAATTACACTTCCAATCTATGGAAATCAATAATTCTAATTTTAAGATGTTAACATTCGTGGGGCTAATCGAGGGGGCGGGGCAGATGTGTCAGGGAGAGTATATAATGGGAGGGGATATTCGAATCGCAAAACAGAGCCTCCCATATAAGGGCACATGGGCGTGAGTACGCGCGATGTGACTTGTAAAAGGAGGGCGCTATCTTGACAACGCCATGATTGACAGCACGAAAGTCCTTATAAGGCACATGAGACGCTTAATGTGAATTAATTTAGACGCGCGATGTGACTCGTAAATCGAGGGCGCTATCACACTGCGGCTTCAATCTCGGCAATGGGAGCTTGTGTACAGTGGCACCCGTCTGGATGTGTGCAAAACACCGATACGCCCAACCGGTTGTAGGTAATTTAAACGGAGTCGCCCAACACTACTCGTGATACACGTCTTTTTATAGAAATGGACGTCTTTAGGAAAAACATTGGGGTGTTTTTTACCTTTTTTACAACATTGCTGTATTTTTCTACAGCGGATGAATTTCTCGGGTGTGGCGGATTCGTCAAGTCAGACGTTGAGATCAACTTTTCCCGCATTGAGGTAACATTAATCAATGTAAAGCCACTAAACACAATGAAACAACGCCGTGCGAGACTGCATAATTTTGCAGATTGTAGAATTCGGCAGTATGAAAAGGGCGTGAAAAGTGGGTTACGCGAGTAAATCCCAATCATGCAATAGGTACCGTAACGTAGTGTAGCCATAACTTGCCTACAAACTTAACATATACATATAGAATAGCTCTGTATCATAGCTCTCATACGACTCAGTATGACTATAAAAGTATGAGTATGAGAGCTAGCCTATGGAATGAAAGCATAACTACTTCCATATAGCCTAGGGATGTTTTTGTTTTTTTAGAAATGTTGAATTTAAATGTTATTAGTATTGATGGAAAGATCATGTAATCCCCTTTAAAATGAGTGCTTGATGAGTTAACTAGATTAAGTATTATAAGTGAAGTTATGGAGCAAAATGTGCTGTAAAATTGATGGTTTTTATAACAGTACAGTGTTTCATGGTTTCAATGCAAAAACTTTGATTCATTATATGCCATGTTTAAAGATGAACCATTTTTCAGCCCAAAAGGGCTCAATATTTGTTTCGCCCAAAGTAGCCCAAAAGGACTCCCAAACCAAACCTTGCTATTCACTAATACCGTAGTTTACAAGTACATAAGCTATGTGACAAAAAAAAATCAAATTTGTTAAATGCTATTGCAATGTACATCAGAGTAAAGGGCTTGGAAACAGCTTTCCAATGACACCAAGATGACCCTCCTGTGACAAAAAAACAAGAAAGATACACTGTAAAGAATGACGCAAATTGGGCCAATGTTTGGGCTTACAAGCTCTTATAAAACATATAGGAATACAATGTGGAGTTGTGACCGAAGATTCCCCTTTACATGCTATAGGAAAAATCAATTTGTGTAGTCTATAGGGGTACCAGAATTAACCATTTCATTTAAAAATAGTATCAAAATCACAAATTTCGAAGTGAAGATCCCTCAGATTTACAACATGGTCTGAAGGTGCGATTGTCAACTCTTGTAAGTCCAAGATGGCCGCCAAAATCCAAGATGGCCGCCAAATACAAAATGGCTGCCCACCTGTAAATCATTCTTGATTAGAATTTGGTGCACCCAAAATTGTTGATTGAAAAACCATCAATTTCGTTCAAATTCAACAGGAAGATTACTGAATAACTAAAGAAACTGATCATAAGAATTTGAGAAAGGATTTTACATACCTTGTGCAAAAATAAATATGATTTATGTGTGCAGTAAATAAAAACAGAAATTTGGCGGCCATTTTTGTAGCCTTTTGAAAGCTGGTTCCAGATTTCTGTACATCGATGACAATGGAAAATATGTATACTATGTCATCAAAACATGTTCAAGCTTAAAGTGAACAAAATAATGGCAATAAAAGCCTAACTTTGAAGTTTTCTGCACAGACTTGTCACTTGGCACTTCAGTGAAAATGAAAACGAGGCTGATGACCATTTTGTGAATAGTTAGATTGGGAGATACACACATACCTAATGTATTCCCCTACCCCAAACATAAATCCTACAATAGTTTTTAATTTTAAATAAAAAAAACAATATTAAAAAATAATTGGAAGATTTAAAAAAACAAAATCAAAGTATTTGTTGGGCTTTTACACCTTCACAGATCCCCTTCCACCTCCCCAGACCCCCTTCCACCTCCCCAGGTCCCCTCTTCCCCCACCCATCGCCCATATAACTAAACAAATCAAACAAAACAAATCCTGACTGGTTTGGGACCCCATTGGAAATAAGCCTGCACATGTAGCTGGCTTTTATGGGCTATCCTGGCCTTGCAACTTTTGGTGTGGTGTGTTTGCCGTTCCAGTTTGGGATGGCATTGTGATGCGTTATTTATTGAATGTTAATAATTTTATACTCGTGTGATTTGTTATTGTATATGTTGTGATGCCAAATAAAAACTAAACTAAACTAAACTAAGACTGCGCGATCTTGAAAGCACATGCTCCTGATCAACAGATTCATCAACACGGCAATACCGTTTTGCCGGCAAACATGCGCCAATCCATTACGCCCAACACAGAAATGAGACGCATGGATCAGGGTAACACATGTGGATCAGACGATTTTTTTTCTTCAAACAGGTTACTAACTGTTCAAGTTTAGACAAAACGATGGACATCTTTAAGTTAAATATATAGTATCAGGATGCAACAACCGCTACATTTGGTCACACCTTTCAGGTAGTAAAAAGATATTTGAAAAATAGATTCGTAACACGGATGTCAAATTCGGAAGGGTTACGACTGGTTTAGCACGCCCGTTTTACGATCAAAATTAGTCTATTAAATCGACGATATTCTGGAATAAGATTTGTTTAATCGCGTCGGAAGGGTTTTTAATATTAAATATGAACGTATTTCGACTAGAAAGTACAAAATATTCAACTTACCTTCATTTGAAACCAGGCCTCTCGTCCACTCCTGCGAGTGTCACCGTATTTGAGCCAGATGACGTAGCAACACCTGTCAACATTTTGGTATACGGTGAAGGGCGCCGCTCAAAAATACGAAACTGGACAACCCTACCCTAGGCTATAGGACAGGTTTAAATTACCTACAACCGGTTGGGCGTATCGGTGTTTTGCAACAAATTGGAGAAAATACAAAGGAGAGCTGCCAGGTTTACCCATAACAACTTCAGGAGAACAAGCAGCGTTGGAGCCATGATGCAACAACTTTCATTCATCATTCATGGCCCGGCCACTAGTTGGGGCTGTTAGGGCATCACAGGGAAGCTTGGTTCATTTTCTTCTAAATGCACCAAAGTTGGCCCATATGTTGCCCATACCATACTCTTTTGATTTTTGATGGATGCCAAAATGTGAGCCTTTTTTGGGGGGACTGCCATATTAAATGGCCAATTCCAATATGGCCCCCATACTGGGGGATAAAAAAAATCAAATTGCTTCAATTAAGCTGAGAAGCATATCAAATTGTTTGTCTGAGCACAAGGATTCTAAAAATGTATAGTTTGCCCCACTTCCGATGTGTGGGTACTGAGATATTGAGCAAAACGTGAAAAGGTCGTTGACCTTTGCTTTTGGGGTCAAAATTTGAACATGTTCCGATTTTGACAAACGATATCTCAAATTGTTCGTCAGATCAAAAGGGTTCAAGAAATAGTAGTTTCTACCACTATAGTACGGCAGCTAGCACCCTTTTGATCAATGGAAGGAGGTACCAATCTGACCACAGAATCATTTATAATGTAACCCACTTTATGCAGATGGGCGATTCCATGAAAATGTGACGGAGCAAAAAAACTAAAAAATGCTCCAAAAGATTTAATTTTACATTCATGTTGTGCAAAGCCTATGCAAACGTTCAGGAAAAAAATATTGCAACCATTGACCGTTGTTAACTATGATTTTTTTAAACTTTTCTTACTTCCAAAACGGTAACACGTGTTACCGAAGCAACACTTTTTTGAAAATATTTCCTAATTGATTTGATTTTAATTGATGCCACTTATAATTTTAATCCTACTAGTTAGGCCCTATTTAAAAATAGTAAACAATTTGATAAATTCATAACCACCACTCCACTATAACCCATCAAAATGTCGTAACGCGTGTTACCGAACTCATATTCAGTAAAACGTGCTAAAACCTTAATTTGTTTAGAGTTAGTTATCACTATTTATGGTTTATATGTTAGTTCCATTGTCAAAGTCAAACTTAATTTTAATTTAGAAATTAAATAAATAATATAAAGCTAGTAAATAATGGATGGACAAAATGTAACGCGTGTTACCGTAACACGTGTTACCGACTATTTTGCAATTTACAAAAAAGTGAGAACTTAAATTCTTGTTATTATTCTAGTATTATAAACCTTGGGTAGGTACTTGCTCACAGTAGTGACCAATTGATTGCAGGTAGGTTAGTTTAAATACACAAGCAAAACAAAGTTGGGATTTTTTTTAGTGCGTCTTTTTTCGTAACGCGTGTTACCGATATTCAGAGCGGTCTTACATTAACATGAGCTGATATTTCATATTGTTGTTAGCATGAGGATTTAGCCTTAAGTCTTGGGTATTACAATACAAAAGATGTAAACTTCATTCAGATTACTTTTACAGTTATAGAGGGGAGAATAAAGAATGGCGCCCTAAAATGTAACGCGTGTTACCGTGGAATCGCCCAGATATGGATGTCTGCCGCGGCCCACTTGCTGCATGTGGCCCCTAGGGACCCCAGAAAGGGGTTGAAAAATGTGTTTGATCAATCGAACGAGATACCATCCCAAACCACTTTCAAATGAACAAGTACATCACACAGAGTATAGAATGACCCCTGCCAGACAGATTATCTGCTGCAAAGGTCCCGACGCGACAGACGCAAAGGCCCCATGGGGCCCCTAAAATTTAGAAAAAATTGACTCGTGTAATTTCGTTTCCATATCTTTCACGGTGTCACAATTCTGTCACAGAAATTTCTTGAGACACTTTTTCTTTAAAATGTTGCTATAAATACTTACCCTGTACAAGGCAGACAGAAAATACATATTTTCAATGTGTCATGACTGCTGAATTCGGCAACCCATTTAAGATTTTGACTAAGTATTTATAGCAACATTTTTAAGAAAAAGTGTCTCAAGAAATTTCTGTGACAGAATTGTGACACCATGAAAGATATAGAAACGAAATTACACGAGTCAATTTTTTTCCAAATTTTAGGGGCCCCATGGGGCCCTATCGGGGCGTCTGTCGGGACCTTTGCAGCAGATAATTTGTCTGGCAGGGGTCATTCTATACTCTGTGTGATGTACTTGTTCATTTGAAAGTGGTTTGGGATGGTATCTCGTTCGATTGATCAAACACATTTTTCAACCCCTTTCTGTGGTCCCTAGATGCCACATGCAGCAGGTGGGCCACGGCAGACATCCATATCTGCATAAAGTGGGTTACATCATAAATGATTCTGTGGTCAGATATTGGTACCTCCTTCCATTGATCAAAAGGGTGCTAGCTGCCGTACTACTACCACCTGGAGCCGTTATTGTGCCTTGTACAGGGGTCAATAAAACCTATATTTTTCGTACTAAATGCAGAAAAAATGTTTTGTACAATGATAAAATTAATAATAAAGCTGATTTGCGCAACCTTTTGTACAAATAGTCCAATAAAAACCACAAATTTTAATATTTTTCATATTTGTTTTTTTTACGTAAATTCGTTTACTCCATGTGGGTTTGATTTTTTTAAACATTGTGTTGATGCGCACATTTCGTTAAAAATAAATATGTGAAAGTACTACCGGTAATATAACTTAATATTCCGTGCTAAATGCAGCAAAAATTGTTAGTGTTTAAATATAGTTGTTGTTAAACAATTTTGAAAATATATTCAACAAAACAAGATTTAATATTTTCTCACACTATATTTTTTAGTTTATTCATGGTACATAGCACCGTTAGCATGTGAGGTCAATTTTCATAGTTCTTTTAATAGTCTCGACGCCCGTGCGATCAAGGCTCAAGATAACAGGTTTTTTTACGCCCGGATCATGGGATTTATTGAGAACCAGGAACTACTTTCAGTCTACCGGGCGCTAACTTTTTATTAAATCGTATCGTCAAATCGAAATTGGATGTCTTAGGAAAGCTTACCGATCATCAACGGGCGCTGGTTTGGACAAAATATCAGTGCTCGGTTGTTTATTTTTCAGCATTACCGGGCGCTATGGCAGGAGAACCGAGGGGTAAAAATCGCCCAGCGCCCGCTTATCTTGAGCCTTGCATGCGATGTTATACAATGAACATCGTTACAACTGGTTAGGCCACTTAAAAGAAATTATACAATTCTCGTAGCCCTCCCTCCTCATTTTCTGTGATATGGTCAAAACTTTTTTTAATATCAATTTTCATAGATTATAGAGTTTCTAATGGTTGATAGGCCTAATTATGTAATTAATCAACTAACACTAACAGTCACTTTCAAGTGTTTTCATAAAACTCTAGTAGGGGTCTAACCCACTTAAAACTTAACATAAAAAAGAGCCTCACCGTTTTCCTTATGCTGCTGAAAGATGCTGGTATTATGAATTTTGCAAGAAAACAGCCATGTGTCAATTTAGTAAAATATGAAAATAAAAACCACACTTTTCGAAGGTCTCTGCTACGAGAATCTAATAATTAATTTTAAGTGGCCTTACATGCAATTTACATGGAATTGTGTACTGGTGGATGATGTTGAAGTGATTAGATTTACGATGAAACGAAGTTGGTCTGGTACACAAGGCTCAAGATAAGCGGGCGCTGGGCAATTTTTACCCCTCGGTCCTTCTGCCAAAGCGCCAGGTTATGCTGAAAAATAAACAAACGAGCGCTGATATTTTGTCCAAACCAGCGCCCGGGAAGCTTGCCCAAAACATGAATTTCGCTAAGCTTATTTGATTTAATAAAAGGTTAGCTCCCAGTTGACTAAAAGTAGCTCCTGGTTCTCAATAAATCCTCCTGATCCGGGCGCTACTTTTGAAAAAAAAGTAGCTCCCGGTAAAACAACTGTTATCTTGAGCCTTGCTGGTACAATACACTTTGGTCTCATAATACGGTGCGTTTGGGCTGTCAAATTGGTAAAAAAATGAAATAAATAACGATTCCACGATTTCATGGTACAATTTACAAAATCCGTGATTCAGCATGAAAACCGTGAATTACTTACTACTTACTACTTATGTCGTTCTCGAACGGTCCTCGTGATGGCTCGCCAAACTACTCTGTCCCTCATGCATGCTTTCATCTCCTCATCCTTCAGTCCTGTGTCTTTCCTGTGAATTACATGCCGTGAATTCCAAGATCACGGGAAAGCCCGAACCTTAACTATATCTGGGGGATCCACTAGCCTATGAAGTGTGTCAGAGACATCCCAGGGGTGTACTTTCGCGACATCCTGCGAGAATCCAAATGGATTCTCGCAGAGGAATTTTGCGAGAATCCATGGATTCTCGCAAATGGATTCTCGCTGAATATTTTTACGAGAATCCTTTTTACTGAATTCAAATTCCGCATTTTAAACATTTATTGTACTATTGTTAAGAACAATCATCATTTTAATTTCAACTTGAACAGTTTAGAGTCAAATACCAGTCATCTAAGGTCCTGTTTTGAACTTACAAAAGTTTTGTCTATTGTAAAAAAGGTTTTGTAGTGATGGGCAGGTGTTTGTGGTAGGGAGGGGTTTTGTGGTGGGGTGGGGAGGGGGTTTGTGGTGGGAGGGGAGGGTTTGTGGTTGGGAGGAGTGGTGGTGGTTTGGGTGAGGAGGGGATGTGGAGGGTGGGGAGGTGGAGGGGGTTTATGGCAGGGCAAAAAATTGACGGGCGACGGGCGATTCGCCCTCAGAATGTGTAAAATCGCCCCCCTGAAGTCAATGACAAGGGTGAAAAAATGATACAATTCCATGAAATCACCCCATGAATTCTCAGCCGAATCAGGAGGATTTTTTCAATGCCTTTTTATTGCATAAATATCCCTTGTCGTCACTCGTTTCAAGCCACTGCCATTTGAATTTGTTCTTTACGCCAGCATCGATCTTTTTAACATTAGCATATCTTTGAACTTCTATTATTACTTCACAATTACTTCACAATATTACTCATTATTTTTTTTTTCTTCGTGGATTTCGCAGGGATTTTTTTGCGCTGCATTTTTTCAGGCCAGGAGAAAACGGGAGCGCCTGAACTTTTGTTCAAAATGGGAGGAAAATTAATACATTTTTACCTACCAGCATTCAATTTGATGTGTAAAAATAATTCAAATGTGAAAGTCACCATCAAATATCATGTAATAAATATGCATAGCTTTATGGTCACATTAACAGTGTTTTCACTCACCCTATACAAAGGGTGAAATACCCTTCACTTTTGATTTTCACCCTTCAAAATTTGTCTCAAGAATGAAAAATGTTGACAATGTCATTGTTTTACTGCCCAAAACACTGTACAAGCACACGTTTTGCCATCATTTCGGTTTTTCACCCTCAAGAATTAAACCCAGTGAAATTGCTGCATTAATTTACATTATTTGTATCAGACTTCAGACAATGCGAGCAAGGTAAGAATAGATATAATAGCTGGTATATTTACCAATGCATTTAAAACATGTTTATTGATACGAACAATTTAAAAATATCATAGTTTGTAAGGAGCCCTCATCTTGCTGAAAGTAGCCCCCTAAACATCATCACAAGGGCTTTTTCTTGAGAAAATCCACAAAGAGCCCCCCTGAAAAAAATATTATTTTTACCCCTGGTTTATAGTATGGTGGGGTGGGAGCGGTTTGTAGTGGGGTGGGATGGAAGGAGTTTGTGGTGGGGGAGGGGATTGGTGTGTCTGCTTGGTTGGTTTTTCTTGGCCAAACATTACTGATGTTTAATCTATTTTCCAATAAAACAACAAAATATTAT
The DNA here is from genome assembly GCA_035610835.1 of Ophiura sarsii. Taxonomy (NCBI): domain Eukaryota; kingdom Metazoa; phylum Echinodermata; class Ophiuroidea; order Amphilepidida; family Ophiuridae; genus Ophiura; species Ophiura sarsii. Next base: position 61,879,681 of record CM069449.1, read on the forward strand.
AGATCCCTTCCAAAAGTTAGGGGTCGGTCTGTCAGAATTTTTGTTCACATTAAATTAAAACAATTTCTTTAATTCACTTTAAAATAAGATTTGAATGGAGATATTTAAATATTAAATCACTTCAAGACAGTTTCAAAATATGTTAGTGTATTTCCAGAAAGCAGAATTCTGGAAAAAAACCTAAACCTTTTTCTGGAATTTCAAAAAATAGAGTCACTAAAATCAGTATTCAGTTGCACTAGTAAAAGCAAAAAAAGACACAACTATATCTTGTCAGTTTCGAAATTAGGGTCGGTCGTAAGGCCAAAATTCGACCGCCCGCTCCGGATTTAGGGCCGCTCCGATTGTTGTTGTTTTTGTTGTTGTTTTTTCACATTTTTTTCACATTTATTTTTCACAGTTTAAATGGCATTGAATATTGAATTAAGTGTTTATAACATATATGTGCGACTCTCAGAGTGATTTCAACTTCTTGTTGGCTGAACTTTGAGCTTCCGCTGGTAAAAGAAAAAGAAAAAGAAAAAAATCCGCCCGCCCGCCCCTCCTCTCTGAAAGCTGTGGAGGACAACATAACAAAACAAAATGTTGGCCTAAGAGGACAATCAAACCATTTCTTTTGGCCTATGTCTGGGATTGAATTAAATAAATTCCAAGTGTTTGTGCTTATATAATTTGACATCTTGAATAATATTTAAATATTAATAATTATTTAATCAAATTTAATTTTTGAATAACAAATCAAATTCTTCATCTTATCCATTTTTAATATAACAAACAGTCAAAATTGTGACTACATGTGATGAATGAGATTGTATTGGTATTTGGTATCCTCATCATTACGTGCAAGGTGAGTTTTGCTATGTCAATATCCAACAATTATCAATTCAATCAAATCTTGAAGAAGAAAAAAAAAATCAAAAAATCAAAAATGATTGATTTGTGGTGGCAAATAGACTGAAATTTAATTTATAATTATTAATTTTCCACCAAAACAAAGTATTTTTAGAAGTTTCACAAATTATATAGGTATTACTAGTAAAGCTATCAGTATTAAAATAAGGTTAGAGGATTTCCTGTTTATTAATGTAAAGGTGCACTTTCAATGAAAGCTTGAAAATGAAACTTCAACATAGTTTTTGTCAAAAATGTAACCAAGAATTGTTTTGAAGCGACACAAAATATTTTAGTGTAATAAATATAAGAGGACCTGACGTTTCGATTCTAACAGAATCTTTATCGAAGGTAAAATGACAGAATACAACATACACAACATAGACATAGAGGAACAATGGGCAGGAAGTAAAGTGACAGATGGATGAATGGGGGAAGGAAATGACAGCTAATTGATGAAGTGGATAATGTAACAAAAGGATGATATAGACAAAGGGGAGATTAAAAAGTAAAAGGCAAATAGGATATTAAAAAAATGGTGAGTAAAATTCATAATGGTGATAGATAACTACAAATAGATAATAACAAAGGGTGGAAATGAAAAATGACTCAGGTATAGGCCTAAGGTAACAAATAATGGAAATGCACTGGAACAAGTAATGAAAATTACTGTGCATAGGAGACAATGTAGAAAATGAGAACATAGTATCACACATAACAAGAATTAAAAAATTGAAAAATAAAGTGGGAAAAAAAAAAGGTGGAGAAAAACAAATGGGTGAAAAATACAAGTGATAGGTTAATCAGATACAAATGGAGGAGGTGGGGGGGGGGGTCTAATCATTCCCTTTTTAGTTTAGTAACTGATTTTCTGTACATGCTTTCTCATTCTCTCCATTCACTTTTGTATGATGCCTGGGGTACATTGTATTGTTTATGTTACATTTTTTGTTAAAGGTGTATGTTCCGATCACTTTTTTGGGCTATGATTTTTTTCACATCAAAATATTTTGATATCAGAAGAATCCCCATATTTTCTCATTATGTCTGTAAAATCTTAGGGGCCAGAAATGTTTCATTTATAAATTATAGGCTAAAATGTGGTGAATTACTACCAAAGGTGGTTAACCACCAGCCAGTTTGTGTACTACTCAATGGACAAAATTCTTGTGACCGTGTGCTTCTAAAATTAAAACCATTGGAGTTATGCAACTAAAACTTATGGAATGTGGCAATTTTAAGGACGACCTTTCATGTCAAATAGAAATCATCAAGTTGAAAATCGGGCTAGCAATCAGAACATCTACTTGTGATCATTTTTGGAACACCTCTATTATTTTTAAAAAAAGCTTTACTATTTACTATTTTCCCATTTTTTGCTATTTTTATTCGAAAATGGCCGCCTTCTTTAATATGCACGCCATGGTATGGTTTTTGTATTGTTTGAGTTACTATTATTATTACTTATTAATTTAAAATGAAAAAAAACCCTATTTTTAACACAATCCTAACAGAAACAAACAGACAGGAATAAATGAGATTACTATTTCTATTCCTTTTACAGGTAAAACTGTACACAAGACAAGGTTCATTGAAATACCAAACAGACTGTGCACCCAATAATGGGTATTTTATGATTCCCATCTACGACAAGGGAGATTTTGTCTTGAAATTGGAGCCTCCTACAGGATGGATATTCGGTGAGTATCAGAGCTCAATTGGGTATCATTTTTCACTTCCCAGCTGATAGTAGCCGATAATTAATTTATAAATTTAGCCGTTATACGATATATGAATGATCTTTAGGATATAATTAAAGGGGTAGAATTTCAATAAGATCAGCAGAACCACATAATTATATGGAAATCTGTTATTCTCTGGCAAGGAACTGTAACAGAAAAAAATCTTAAAAAGAGACAATTGATGGTGTTTTCTCACTATGATCTGCAAACAATTATGGTTAATATGAAAGTTTTGTTTGTGGTTTATCCAATAATCAGTTGAGTTTAGTTGGAGTGAACATTTGTTAAATATAATGCATCAGATTTTATACCGAAATTTATAATGTTTTATATTTTTTTAATGTTTTCATTTCTGTTACATTTAAGACCATTTCATGCTTGCCGATCGAAAACATTTGGGTTCTGGACGGATTCCTTAGATCATTTGATCACTGTTTTTCTCCCTTCTTTCCCAAAATATCGTATTTCAGACCCAGTGAGTGTGGAACTTCACATTGATGGTGAAACAGATAAATGCAGTCGTGGTGAAGACATCAACTTTCAATTTACTGGCTTTACTGTAGTTGGGAATGTAAGTTTTAATAGTCAAGCAAATATTTTAATCTGTGTTTCAAAAAGTGTGCACGGACCAGGAGCTACTTCTTACTTTGTTGACAAAAATAGCTCCTGGTCCTATATACTTCACTGTCCAAAATTGGGAAATCACCAGGAGCCAAAACTCTTGGGTGTAAATTAGCAGTGACTCAAATTTCTTTTTCATATTGGGGTGGAGTTTCTTACAGAATTGGTAACAAATTACTTTAACCAAATTCATCCTCCAAGGTGATCTGAGCCACTTCCCCCTATACCATTTCATTGGCTATTTAAAAATCCCTAACACTTGTCAAATAAAACAATGTGTGACGAACTTCGTTTACACTTCAAATTGAATTAAAATGAAGAATTATTAACAATTTAAACAACCAAAACCAATAACAGTTCAAATAGAAAGGAACGAAAGATTATATTATTAGACAAGAGATTAAGAGAATATTATTTGTTTCTGTAAATAATACGATACATATATTTTTTGCACTTTGTCGAAAAAAGGTGAAATCGCCATGTTTTACTTTGGTTAGATAAATCCCATTTTCATAATCTAAAATTTTACTGAAAGGGTTAGGGCAATTCCATGCAAAGGTGGACCACTAATTTCCAAGTTATTCATATCCTAACATATTTAGTATCAAATTAATGCTAAAAGTCTAAATTTTCCAGAAATGAACTTTATTTTCATTTGTTTACATATTTTGTGTTTTTTCCCCGTTTTAATTAGCATAATCTACTAATTGTATTAATTTTGTTGTAAAATCTGTTATTTATAATGCTATTCATTTATAAACTGAAAATAATCACTTTAAAATTATTTTATCAGTTGTGAGCTCTTACATACTTATATTATTCTTTAAATTAAAAAAAACACCAAAAAACACTCTGCGTAGCGACTCATCGATCAATTTTTATTAAGATTTCACCAAAATGTCACGCTGTTACCGAAAAAATGGATGTTTTTAAGGTTTTTTTAAATTTTCATTAAATCTACATATACAAATTAAATAACACTTGCAATGCAAATCACACTCCCATAGACCTATAACATATATGCTTCAAAGATGCAGTTCTACCTTTTGTTAATTAATTATTTCAATTAGCAATATGTCACGCTGTTACTTTTTTGGTAACAGCGTGACGGTAACAGCGTGACCCCCATTGAATTATACAGTGAGTTCCAATACAATTTTTAAGTTAAATGTGTTTTAATTGGATAATTTAATTAACTTAATATTGTATTTAATATTGTATTTTATCTATTTTATACTAACAAAGAACACTATAATGTGATTTAATTTAATTAAAATCAACAATGACTATAATCAGTGTAAGTTTTGGAGATCATTGTATCGTCAATGTTTGATCTTTTTGCATTGCTCATATAGGGTCAGACTTTGGTCACGCTGTTACCGTCACGCTGTTATCGTATGCAAATTTGTTTATTGTATCATATATATTTAAAATCATAAGATATTTTCTTTTTTATACAGGGAAGTTATAGCTGACTTTCTTATAATTACAATCCACCTGATGATACTTTAAAAAAAAAAAAGTTCACAGAGTTTTAACCATTCATAAATAAGAAAAATACCTGTCCTTTTTAGCGTCACGCTATTACCGCACTCATTAATATTCATATTTCATAAATGTGAATGATTTTTTTCTTGTTTTTTCTTTCTATGTGTAGGTTGTACTAGTAGTAGTAGAAATGCAATAAAAATGTTCTGAATAATTCAAGTGTGTATGTTATTTGCATATGAAGTGTGAAAATATCTTCCAAACCGTCACGCTGTTACCGTGGAATTGCCCTATGTCAAAGATGATGAAAAAAACAACGGACCTGATCCCATTGGTTTTGATGATGAAAATAACTTTGGGCATCGATGGGTACTAATCATTTTGTGACAGTCTGTATTTCCATGCCTAGTAATAACCATACCCCAAATCCCAGGACTACAAAAATGTAGCCCTAACGCTAACCCGCCACCCTAACCTTTAGGATTAGGTTTATTTAAGTTCAGATTAGGGTTGACTAGCATTTTAGCTGGACAATACACGTTTTTGACAGAATTGCGTATTTGTTCCAAAAAGTGATTTTTTTTTTGAGGTACAAAAATAATTTGTTGGCACTTCTTGGTCAACATTTTAAAAACTAAACTTTTTTATGGCAAAACTTAAAAAACCTCCTCGGGTAAGTGTCTTTTTTAGATGATTTTGGTGCAATTTCAGCATTTTTTACCAAAAACTGATTTAGTGCTATGTTCTCCACAAGTATTTGGTCAAAATTCAAAATATCAGCATTTTTAGTGAAATTTGATACCAAAAATGGATTCTTTGACTCATTTTCTTTCAGTCAGTCGTTAGCACACACAAAAAACGTTCACTGTGAAATGAAATATGCACGATTTCTTGCGGAAGACACGCACTCCGATTGGATGTGCATACTAATTAGTTTAGGAGCGGCTTATTTCAAACCCTTCTCATTTCGTCATGGTATTGTCTAATGGGCTAAAATTTAAACTGTGGTTTAGAAAACCCATGAACTCCAGGTAATAAAAAGGATAATGGATATAACAATATATTTCTTATATATATAATAACAGTATTTCCTGCCTTTCGATAAACCGGCACAATTCCAACATATTATCATCGTGTTTGATAGCAAATTTCTCCCAAAGAAAAAATAACACATTTGTAAAATGTAAACTCGTCAAAGGTTATAAGGTTCCCGACATTAAAATGTGAAACATCTTGGAAATAATGCAGTAATATACTCTGGAGGTAGACGATTACATCCATGAATGAAAATTTGCGGAGTAAAAATATACGCCATTTTCCAATACACAGACCAAATCGCTTATTGTAACAAAATTTCGTCAGGCAGGATTCGAACCGGCGCGGGGAGAATCCAATAGATTTATAGTCTATAGCCTTAACCTCTCGGCCATGACTACTCATTGAATCGACCGTCGTGTTCAATAGATAATGAGCCAGTGGTGAACTATCGATTTATTCGACCAAAAATGAGTTATTTGGGGGAATTTTGGGGACTCATGTTATTTGAAATAAAAATAACACTTACGCTGAAAGCTAACAATCAAATTAATATTGTCTAAACCTGTCAAAACTGTTGGAACCTTTGCCCCATATACAGTAAGATGGGCTAGAGGTAGACAAACTATTAAGTCAAGCGTTCTGAGTTCTATCATTTCGATCATCATTCACTAACGTCAGCACACCTAAATATTTCGAATCTCCGAATGATCGAGCATCTAATGTAACAGAATGAACTACGAGAATCTACGGGATCCTCATAACAGCAAGAGCTCATCTCTCTCATTAGTGATCGCGCTAACGACTGACTGCTTTCCAAAAATGTATACTTGTATATAAACACATCACCAAAAATAATTCCCCCTCTCAACAGTTCGTCTAAATCGTAAGGTATAACATTTTATCAATAAAACTTACTTTGAAATAATCCTATGACTGTGTTGTTTGAAAATGGGAAGACGTCCAAATGAGCTCAAATGGAAGACAAAAACTGCCCTTCTCAAAAGTCACAACAGTTTATGAATGGCTTCTTACTAATGGAAAAACACCTGTGATTGTCACTTGCTCAATAATCAACCATTCCTAGCGTGCAATATCTCAAATTAAAGAGGAGAATTTCTCAACAACTTTATAATTTAATATGTTTATGTAGGAGTTATATACTGTTAGAACTATCAGCTCATTTATTACCTATAGATGGGGTGACAGGTGACGTCACACCGGGCATTTGGTTGGCAGTTGCCATTGTTCTTTGCCCGGCGGTTTGCGCACGCATTCTGTTTTGTTTAGGACCCATGCTTTTACAAAGAGCATTATAAAGGGCAATAAGGCATAGCGGACAGTGTTGTGGTCATATGCTGTTCCCTCAAGCGTGTATCGACAGTCCAGTCCCTTCGACCGTTGCGTTTGTTGATAAACATTGCTGTCACCCCATCTATAGTGTTGACTGTATATGACTGTGTGGTACAAATGTCACTTGCAGTGGCAAGTGAGGACTTCATTATTGGATGGGTGACATGCAACAATTGCTTAGGGTCCAAATACATTGATTCGTAAGAAAACTCCTTAACTCATCGGGAAGAAAAACAGGTCAAACTTCGTTGGGGAAATCGGGCTGCGCCAGCGCTTGAGATCGAACCCAGCCACTCTCATGGAAGTCCAGCACCTAACTGATTGAACCACAGAGTCAACAGTAAAATCTTAAGACTTTCCATGCAGCTTGGTTTTATCATATGTGACCAGTCACATCAAAAAGGACATGTTGTCGGCAAATACAATTTTGAGATAGAGGCCAATATATTCGGTGAGATATAAAGAAAATAATAGAAACAAATATGCTTCTTCAAATCATATCTTACAAATAAAAAGTCTGATTACCTTCAACATGGTGTCATTTTCAAGCTTAAAATGTGCTCTTTCAAGTCATACCAATAACTCAGATTTGACTTGGGCCTCCAACATGTCCATTTTGACGCAATGGGTCACATGTTATACAAAACCTATTTTTCAGAAACCTTGTCTAACTTTCAAGGACTAGGATTATTGAACCAATTTACTAAATAATACATGTTTGTACTTATTTTAATGCATTTTTCATGGTGATATAAAATATATAGTAATTGATTTCAATACTTTTGACATTTTTTGAAACATTATGCATTTTTGGAATGTTGTCTGCAGACGCCTGCGCTATCAGCAACTAGCAGTGTAGTGATTTAGGAAGGTTAGCGTTGAGCCACCTTTATGAATTTGAGCCACTTTGTTTATATTCCTCAAATCCCAAAATTAATTTAATGCTTTAATGCATGGATAGACATTGAAAGATACACTCTTTAATCAATAATTCATGTTTATTTGCTTTAAAGAAATACCGTTCTATTCATTAAACCATGCATTATATGGTAAGAAAATAATTATCTAATGTATATTGACCATTTTAATTGAACGCAGAACTATATTTTCAATTAAACAATTTTAAACTGCACATCCCCAGCCTGTGATTATTTGAAATTCGCGCCCGGTTGTCTGTGTTGAAAGTGCTAATGGGATAGGCATTCCTAATATTGTGATGTCATAGTAACTAAAACCGCCTCCTCAGCAACAGGTCACTGGACGGTATCACGCAGGAATTCAATGCATATCTCAATAATATCAATACATAAAACATCTAGATGCCGACATCTCATAGTTTTTTTGTCATAGCTTTATTCAATATGGCGACGTCCATACATGTGATTGTTGTTATTTGCTAAAGCCAATTTTGTCTTTATGCAGTACTTTAAAAACTCTATAAAAATAATGCAACATATCTGAGCGCTAAAGTTCCATGGCACAGATTTTCTTTAACCCTAACCCCCACGGCACCTTTTCCAATGAGATTTGTTTCACGGCCAAAAAGCGAGGGGGAAAATGGCCCCACGCCCCCGGGGCTCGAACCCCAGACCTCTGGGTTCAGAGGCAGACGATCTACCGCTAGCCACAGGGGTCAACCATACATGGCTCATTATACTTCGCCATGTATATACCCTGCTGGGGCTATTATTTCATCGAAAAACTGGCGAGCCGGGTGACACAAACACACCGCATCGTAGTAATTCGTAGTATTCAAGAGTGTTAGGGTCAAAGGCAAAAAAAAAAAAAAATGAGCCTGAAATCTGTAAATTCGAAATGATCATACATGTATATCTTTAATATTCCCTTATCTCAAAATCTATTTAATGCATGGACACACACATGAAAGTGATAACTTAGTTTGCAGATGATTATGTAGCATGTTTAATGTTTAAACTTATTCTTTTTTCTATTAAATTGAAATTGGACTCTGAAATCTATCTTGGCCCTATATACACATAAAAAACATCAGTATGTACAGTTGGAATCATATCTGGAAACTCTGTCAATGGTGTTAACAATGTCAAACCTGGAATTCTGTTTACGAACAAACAAAAAATACTCAGAAAACAAAACTGTCAGAAATCTGACAACTCTGTCAATGGTGTTAACAATGTCAAACCTGGAATTCTGTTTGCGAACAAACAAAAAATACTCAGAAAACAAAACTGTCAGAAATCTGACAACTTAAAAATTGTAACAATTGATTTTGAAGTAAGGCCAAAAAAATAACAAGTTTGTTTCCAGTAGCAAGCCTGAAAAGTCAAATGCGAAATGTGTTTTTTTATAGATTTATTTTGTTGTTTAACTTCATAGTGGAGATTCACTTGAAATGGTTTTATTTAGTCAAATCTATGCATTTTTGTTACTCTTATGCTCGCTAAAATGTGATATTCGCAGCAGATTTTCACTTTCGTGTTTGAGGTATGTAGCTAATCGCCATCTTGAAACATGTTGGACACAATTTCGACAAAAGAACAATGTTTCCCCTCGTTTTTTTCTATAAAAAAAGGCGCAAGAATCAAACGTCTAAATAAAAATGCGTGGGCACAACTGGGGAAACAATTTTTTTTTTGTTTTTGCCTTATCAGGAAACGCATAGCTCTGTAACTAAGGGTTTTCGATAGTGTGTTGCATGACTTATTAGTGTAAGGAGAAGCATGTTAAAGAAGAACAGAGTAACATTTGACTCTTTTTGATGTGTTTCTCTGACAAGTATCAAATAATACCCCCAAGTGAATCCCCCGCTCTCTGGGCCCTCCCCCGGTGAGACTTGTTGTTAATTGCATTGCAGATACTTTGTTCACTCACTATCTGTTGCAAAGGGCAAGGATTTTTTCCTGAATAAGGCCGGATGAGAAGGAAAAAAATCTGTCTCATATACCTTGCGCTCGTGGAGTCATTTTTGCCGCAAAACCCTACGCGATAAACCCAATTTGGGGCTTTTACAAATTTTCAGTTATCAGGAAAATATTGGCTCCAAAAGAGAAAAAAAGTGGGCCAAAATACCAAAAAAAAGAAGAAAGAATTTTCGCATTTAATAGCATAGATTTCTTAAATTTTTTAATCGCATATCAAATAGCTGCTATTTTCCCAAATGTATGTGAAACAGGCCCGTTTTCTGGCCTTTGCTTGGGCCTCCATATTCCTCTGATTACTCTCAAGTATATCAATGGTTTAGTGCAACAAAGTCCTATCTGCAATGGCTGCTATTTGTTAGATTGTGTTTTCACATGACTCATATCTAAAGCACCCTGAATAAATAACATGTGGCACCTATTGTAGATATTGCCTTTTCACATAACTGAGATGTAAGTGATAAAATGTCCTATCTACTATAGCTGCCCTGTGTAACTTTAAGCTTATATCAAGTGGTCTGCAATTAATAGACTACCACACATGATAACATCTGGCAGCTATTGCAGATGGAACCTTGTTGCACTAAACCCTCGATATAGAGTAGACTGTCAATGCTATACGGGTGAAATCTTTAAAAGTAGTTGCGTATTTGACAGTAAGTGCTGTACCAAGTTTGCAAGATGCTCAGTTTGGGCTTCAACAATTGGTTTCAAACATTGCTGCAAGGTGTAGAAATGTCCTAACAAAACAGAATTTCCTTATTTATTAAACTCTCAAAGGCATCCATAGGGCATAGATAAAGGTTCATTCACACTATAGACGATTCACAGACTTAGACATTTCAGTAGGTGTTATCTTTCAATTGAGGGGGAGGCAGTGATTTGAAATCTTAATCTGATCAACGACACATGGTTCTACATGTATGGTTCCCTGTGTCTTGAATCGCATTGTAGGTAGTTCATATCCAAAATAGTGATACAATTTTCTCCTGCTGTTTTACAAATTTATTTTCTTTCTGATTTGATCCTCATCTCATACAAGAAGGATTAGAAATTATGATCAATATGTGTCACTTGTTTGTTTGTTTGTTTGTTTGTTTGTTTGTTTGTTTGTTTACACGGTCGGTCTGTACAGACACAAGCTTGGGTCCTGAAGGCACCAGGCTCAAGCAAAATGCTCAAGCCTGTATATAAGCATGCTGGCTGAATGAAATGAAAGTTAGAAATGTTAAGATGGCATGTTTGAATAGCACGCTGTTTGCTTGGGTAGTTTAAATTCAAGCATGGACGCTTGATATTTGGGGATGTGTTGCTTCAATGCTTTGGAAGTCCATTATATCGAAGCGTAACCAATAGCTTCTAAACTATGCCGATATCGTCGTGATTGGTCCATTGTGGCTCCTCTTACATCAAATGGATTAGGTCCAAATTCTGTCCAAATCATTTACCGATCGGCCAATGTTTATGGATCTACTATGTGCAATATTTGCTATGCGATGCGACAGCTTAACTTCCACTGCAGTGTACAGCAATTCATCGCAGGCCATGCTGGGTCAATGCAGGTCAATGCATGCGATGGCAGCCAGAGCCAGCGCTGTGTGACAAACTGGGAGAATGTCAGTGTTAACGCAATTCGTTACAGCCAGCCGCAATAGCAAGTTGATGAATACTTTTTAACTCTATTGCGATAACGCACCGCACGCAAACTAACCCCTAGTGTGAATAGAGCTTTAAGGGGGGACTTCATGAAGTTTTTTTTAGTTTTGTGAGTGCTGTAATTATTGAACTATGACTCAAATGTATATAAAAGTATACCTTTTTGGAAAAGAAATGGATCAGAGAATCTAAATTTGGCATCAATTTTGACCAAAAATGTTGATTTTTTGAGAAAATCACAAAAAATAACTTTTTGAACCAATTTTTTTGAACAAAGCTAACAAAATTAATTTTTAGTAAAAATGCCCAAATCGCTAGATGATGATGTAAAGACACTAACTTAGGGACAATTTTTTTTTAAACTTAAATATTTTTGGAAATTTTGACTAAAAATTGCCACAAAAAAAAGTTTCCATTATATTTGTGAAATTTTGACCAAAAAAAGTGGAAAAAACAAGGATTTTTTATTTTGGGCACTTTTTGGTCAAAATTTCCGAAAATGTATACTTTTATATACCTTTGAGTCATAGTTCAATAATAACAGCACTCACAAAATTCAAGAAAAACTTCCTTAAGTCCCCCCTTAACATGTACCTGAATAACCATTTAAAACAGTGCATGGACATAATATATTATTTTACCCAAATCTTTCATCCTGTACACAGTCATCAACACATTCATGTCATTCTCAAGGGATTAAAAGAGAAATCGCTTGATCAATGAACAGGAAACGCTTGGCGCATTTTAACAGATTTTATCATTCGACCTCGACACAAAGCTGGATTACAGATGAATTAAACTGATCGCATGTCATTCAGACCTTTCTCATTGAGTGCAGTAGAGGATTAAAGGTAGATGACCCGATCACATTTTCATAACACAGAATTATTTCAAACATACGGAGATTTTCATATCATATGAAAGATCATATTTTTCTGATTTAACATACTGAAATTTGACGGTCCAAATCAGTATGATTATGAAGAAATCGGTGAAATAACATCGAATTACCGCGAAAGGTGGTAACCACCAATATAGTTTGTGTACAACTCAATGGGCACATTTCACGGCATCTTGTGCGTCTAAAATAAGAACCATTAGAGTTAAGCAACTCAAACTTTGGAATACAACTCTTTTAAGGATGATCTTTCATGTAGAATAGAAAACTTCCAAGTTGAAAATCGGAACATCTACCTTTAAGTGTCAATCTAAAAAAAACACGAAAAAACAAGTCTGTCTCAGAAGACCGCGCGCATAGATTTTCACATTTTCAAATTCACATTTCAGCGCATAACTTTTTTTTTTCACTTTTTTTTCTTGAACTTTTGAAAATGATGCTTCTTCATATTTTAATTTAACATAGTGAAGTACCATATCGAATTCAATTTTTTCCTTACAAACAAGGGTAAAATTGCCACATACAAGTTAAATACACATGTCACAGAGCCTGTCTCATGTCAAAAAAAGATACTGCATAGCATTTTTTACTAAAAAAACCTGGAGGGAACGCATAGCCTTTTTTTCATGTTTCTTCTGAGATAAACTTGGTTTTTATTTAGCCTAACTAGGAGAAATTGTGTTAGGGATCACGTCAAAACTCGACCGCGAGGCAACGGCTGGTTCCGCCCGGTTCTCACAAAACGTGTCGTCTGTTATAATGTACACACATAATGAGGTCAAATAGTTACACTCTGGTGAACACGACCGGTTGATAGTGCCTCGTCACACGCGTGAGCAATAAATTCTTGAAGTAATGGGCTCTCAAGTTTCAGTTGACAACCAGTACAATACAGCTATTGATTTTCGCTGGGTTGGCTTTTTCAATCTGTTTATAGCTCAATTAACTTTTTTAAATCAATACCGAAAGTCCAAGGGTGCGCTATATTGACCGCAAAGTAACAGATTCATAGTGTAAATTGGTCTGGTTACAGCATTAAGTCAACCGACGGTTGTTCAGTGTTGCATGCGTGAATATTCATATACCAGTAAAACAGTTGACCTGAAAGAACAGGGTGGAGCCGAACGTAACCGGGGGTCAACGGGCGGTCGAGTTTTGATGTCTTCCCTTACCTACATTAGAACCGATATAAATATTTAATTGGCGAAGATTGTCATGGTGGATTTGTCATTTTGACTTTTTGTGGATTGGCTTTGGGGATTTAGGTTTGTATGATTAACTAAATGAAATTCTAAGATAAATGTAATTGGCTTTTGGCATTGTTTACATCTCAAACTTTGGCTTTCATTCCCTGGCTGCCCTAGTGTTCTTCATCACAAGTAAGGTTTGGCCATCACTCATGGGTAATAAATTTGATTAAAATATGAAATAGATTTTTTTTTATAAACAAACAATTTAAATTATTTTTTTAGTTTAGACTAATCTTGGTAATTTTAAGTGAATTGTCAATTTCTTACACCAAACTTGATTTCTTTGCATTGCAATTATATAATTCAAGTCCAAAATGTGACAGCATGAAATAAATTGTAATTCACTTACATTTTATTCATAACCCATCCCCAAAGAAGAAATTTCACGCTTTAGAACAACTCAATCCTCTTCCTGTCATTGTTTAGCCTGAGGTTCTAACTTCTTTATTTATGCAATGCATATTCCTTCAATGTCATATTGGGGACTACTTCAATTGGTTCTGGGTACTTCCTTGGTTGGGTGTCCTCCGTAGTAATCCGCAGGGAAGTTATAACAGGATGTGGGAGGTCACAGGGGGGATGGAACGGGAAGGAATGAAGAACAGGGGGAGGGGCTGGGTTTGTGTTAACCGGTATCGCATCACAGTTTGCGCCACCATCAAGCACAACTGCGACGCACATTTGTGCATGTATAGCAAACTTGCTACACAACATTTTTGACTCGGGACACTATTTTTTCCTTCCGAAGATCCGATTGATTTTAACTTACTATTATTAGTGATGTAAATGGTCCATTTCACGCCATTTAATCACATAGTATTCCGTATTTGGATACGTTTAAATTGATAAACTCACTTCATTCGTCGAGTTTACTCGCCATATGACACGTTCCAGACTGATTGTTTACAAATTACATCATACATTTACACTTCTTAACAGTATATGATACACACGGGAATTCCCATTACATGTACAGCTCAGATGAACATGTACGCAATTGATTATGCCGTAAACTTCAACCTGACTTTCGACCCGGGCCTGACCATTTTCCAATATAGGGGTGAGAAAGAGAGGGGCGAGTAATCGTGCTGTAAATAATGAATGGTTTTAATTATTGTTTGCTTCTGAGCGGGTCAGCGGACAGCTAATTAGTAAAATTATCTGAAATATATATTGTAAATATTTGATTTTATCAGTCTTCTTCCTATTCTAGAAAACAAATTACTCGGAAATCGCAAATGTTTAAAATTGTACCAAAGCTCAACCCCACCCTTTTTTAAATCGACCTAATTGAAAATAGATTTAACGGATCAACAGCAAATTGGAATTAAAAGTAGTAAAACAAAACTGCTATGCAACATTTGTAAATTGCTATACAAAAAAATAATTGCATAGCAGTTTTGTTACACACAAAAAATCCTTAACACACACCCTGGGGAGGGGGTTAAATAAATCGTCTGTGCTGAAATATGATGAACTTGGTTTTGTTTGTGCATGCTGTGTTTGGGAACATTGGACAGGCAATACTGGAGCTCTGCAGTGAAATGTTATGTGATGTGATCAAGCAAAATCAGTCTGAAGTCAAAAATACAAAATTCAGTTCTCTACTTGATTGTACATACATATAATGGCTATTTGCAAAAGTGTACCAACTGTTCTTTCTTTAATTGAAGGCTACAGATGGTATTTATCAAGACAATGTTATGTATATCACTGTTCTGTCACCCAGGCCCAACCCCCACCCGCTTTACCAACAATGCCATAATTGGCCTTAATTGTTCAGAAAATGTCATAAAAATGGTACAATTTCCTGCATCATCAAAGATAAATCCTGTACACTTTGCATGTCGCTGCACCAAGTAAGATTATTGGGTTATTTTTTATGGTAAGGACTTGATTATTTTAAGGCCAAGAAAAAAGGTTTGGTTGTCCATACATCCCTCGAACGTAGGGTCAGTCAGTTGGGTTATTATGTTTTCTTCTTTTAAAAAGTTTTAGGCATATATTCAGAATAAAAAATTAATACATAATTAAGGCCAAGAAAAATAAGATCTGTCTCACATACCCCGTCCGCATAGTATGTGTGGAGTCACTTATGCGGCATACCTCTATGTGGATGAGCCCAATTGTTGCCTTTTTTTTTAGTTGTCCAAAAAAAAGAGAACAAAATTGGCTCCGAAAGGGGGGGGGGGGGATGTGGGCCAAAAACGCAATATAAAAACAATTCAGCAAAAACAAAATTGCTTCGGCTTAGAAGAATGAAACGTGTGATGTGATCAAGCAAAATGACTCTGACCTCGCAAATATTGATTTTGAGATATAACCAAACCAGGGTTTAAAATACTTTTTGGCAATGAGGGCTATTTTCGAAAAAATCTGCCAAAAGTAGCCCTTTTAGTACATTTTACCATAGGCCAACATTTTCTCAGAGGGCGGCTATTTTGTGAAAACTGGGGGCTAATCACCCTTCGCCCTCATGTATTTTGAGCCCTGAACCAAACAAAGGATAGAATTTATTGTGTGTTCTATTGTTTTGAAAATTCTTAAATTTCTCATATCTTTGAAAGTAACACAGAATATTGCATTGCGCATGATGATATTAGAAAACTTAAAATATAATATTGTTTGATTACAGACTCATTTTTGCTTGATATCGCCTCACATAATATGGTACCCATGCTATATAAACGAGCGTGTACATATACACCTAGCACATAAAGTCCCTGCCCAGGTCCTTTGAGGTTGGCTAATTCAAAATATATGATCGGTACCAAAAATCTGAGATATACATTAAATGAGCAAATTTCTTCTCCGCAGTTTCAACAAAATCGAATGGATACTTTTAAAGTTATGTCGATTTCAATGACCGCGCATGCAACAGAAATGTTGCACTAGGTATAGGAAATCATTGATTTGTGTGTGATTTACCATAGACGGTAAAAATCGATGTTTTACCCGTCTATGGATTTACGCACTGAAAAACTCACAGAGCTTATCAGCTAAGACTTGTATTCTTCACAGCCAGATACACCCTTTGTCCCGCACATTGCGGTTATCACTAAAGACCTTATTCATCTGTCTCGTTCAGATAGCACACAGTTAAATGACAGTAATCACACACAAATCAATGATTCCTATACCTAGCGCAACATTTCTGTTGCGTGCGCGGTCATTGAAATCGACATAACTTTAAAAGTATCCATTCGATTTTGTTGAATGAGGTATCAAACTGCGGAGAAGAAATTTGCTCATTTAATGTATTTCTCAGATTTTTGGTACCGATCATATATTTTGAATTAGCCAACCTCAAAGCACCTGGGCAGGGACTTTATGTGCTAGGTGTAGTAGAGCTACATGTACCGCTCTTACTTATTGCCATAATTCTGTCCAATTGAATATAGTATCTCGTAACTAGCTTCTCATTTATTATTTAACCTAATGTCCTCTCATCAATGCCATAATTGCGTCCAATTGATTAGTATCGCTGTATATCTCATACATTATTTAACTTGCCTTGCTTAGCTGAAAGTAATGCTTGAAATGGCTCCCATACCTGATTAGGTCCTTGACACCACATTTAGCCTATTTTTTTACCAAAGCCCTTTTTATGAGAGTATACTTTGGTGTACAATATACTTTGGTTTACAATTTTTAATTAATTGTTTTGTGAAATACATATTTTTTTCTTTGCTTTTTATGCCATTAGTGTTGTTTTTCAGTGTGTCTGTTTCTTTGACCATTCAATGATCACCAAACTTGAAAGATGTATTAATGATATCAAGGCCTGGTCTAATGCTAATGATTTAAAATTAAATGAGGACAAAACTGAAGTTATTCATATTACTTCTCGTTTCAGAAACGCTTCTCATTTATCACCTGTTGAAATTGCCAATGTTCCCATACATCCTGTAAAAAGTGCACGTAACCTCGGAGTAATTTTCGAGAGTGATCTTAAAATGAATGACTATGTAAATAATATTTGTCGTTCAGCTTCGTTTGCTTTATACAAGATAGGTCGTATTCGGAATTTTCTCAATCAAAAATCTACGGAAATACTTATTCATGCTTTTATCACGAGTCGCCTTGATCAATGTAACAGCCTCCTTTATGGTCTTCCGAATTCACACATTGCAAAATTACAGAGAATACAAAACTCTGCTGCGAGGCTTGTTACACGCACTCGTTATTATGATCACCTTGGTATTCATCACATTACACCAGTACTTCAGAAGCTTCATTGGTTGCCGGTATCATATCGTATTATGTACAAAATCATTGTTTTAACATATAAATGCATCCATAATTTGGCACCGGTTTATCTTCAAGAACTCATACATGAATACGAACCATCTCGAAATTTACGATCGGGTTCAAAACAACAACTTATCAGTGCCTCTGTGTCAACTTTAACCTATGGTCATCGTTCATTTCGTTATGCTTCAGCTGAACTTTGGAATCAACTTCCGCTTCACATCAAGAACTGTAAAACTCTAAACCATTTCAAATCGTCTCTTAAGACACACTTATTCACAATTGCTTTTGATGATTGATTACCCTGTTTACAATGTTTTTTGCATGTTCATCCACATATTGTATTATTCTTATATTGTAATGTAATTTCAGTGTTGTTATGTTATCTGTTAAGCGCTTTGAGACTTCGGTGGGAGGCGCTTTAGAAGCACCGTTTTATTATTATTATTATTATTGTTTGTTTGTTTTATTGGTCTGTTATTTTTTAGACCATTGTGGTCAGTTTTTGCTCAATTTCATGGATATTTCCAGATTTGTCAAATCTCTTGTGGAATTTTTTAGTTGATTTCATTCTCATGCCCGGTTGTTCATAAACACCCACTGCCTAGGCGCTCGGATAATAAGTTGTGATTTATATGACTTATCATTTTCAAGGGTA
Source organism: Ophiura sarsii (assembly GCA_035610835.1). Lineage (NCBI taxonomy): Eukaryota > Metazoa > Echinodermata > Ophiuroidea > Amphilepidida > Ophiuridae > Ophiura > Ophiura sarsii. The sequence continues at coordinate 61,898,421 of CM069449.1, forward strand.
ATTCTGTCTTAACCTCATAGCAGGCCAGTAACACAAAAACACCCACAATAACACACAAAATACATACAAAACCTCAAACAGTTTTTAAATATAGTCTGCCTAGTAACCATGCTACTTTGCTTACATGGTTAATTAACCCTTATTTTGAGCCTTAGCACAACAATGGTGCAGTTGTGTTTAACCATGCCTAAAAAAAATGATGCTCCGTGAGACAAGTCTGTTTTGCTGAAGTAATGTTCAATGGACCATATCTTGAAAACCACCCAACCAAAATAAATAATTTGTTCAGGGTAGATACTCCATTACCCATTCTTTGTAATAAAATAAAAAACACAGATATCAAATTACAGGAAGTGGAAAAATATCACTTTCATTTTGGGTAAACTTTTTATTGGGTCACCCTGTATGTAGCACAGCTTTTCCTGGTACAATTGTGTAACAACTGGTCTAAACAAAGCTTTGTATTAAAAAATAATAATAGGCATTCAAGACCGGTATTAAACAGATATTATAAATTATTTGTAATTTAAATTGACACCTTTAAAACGTGTTAATTTTTGACACCTATAAAAGATGTCAACATCACATATATCTTGGCAACAAACAAGGTAAGTGGAACAAGCCCCGGGTCTCTATTTCCATCAAAATATCCTCAATCCCTTAAAGGCATATTATGTGATCTTTTCCAGTGAACGCCCACAATCCTCGAAAAAATTTGAAAGCAGATTTGTTTGCAGATTTACATTTCTGATCATAAATCATACATACATTCCAAGTTACAGGGCGATACGGTTCTTAATTACTTCAAAATCATGATTTTAGAGTCAAAATAAACTGTCGGAGTCTGCGCCAACAATTTTTTCTTTTTACTCTAAATTCACTCTAAAACCATGATTTTGAGGTAATCAGGAATCATATCGCGCTGTAACTTGGAATATATTCATGATTTATGATCCGAAATATAAATCTGCAAGAAAATCTACTTTCTAAAAAAGAAAAAGGAATAGAGGGCGCTCCCTGGAAAAGATCACATAATATGCCTTTAAAGTTGGAAGGCTCGCAAAGTGTAAACACAGTTTGGTGGATATTCATCTTCAATCTCAAACAAAGCAATTAACAAGGCGTGGAAGCTTTATCTCTAGCGACATTGCCCTTCTTTAATTATTCAGTTGGGTGACGGGGAAAACCCCACTGTTCTACCTGCAAACTGATCTCTCAGGTATAGGCAGTTGCTTGGGAGATTTTTTAAATTTCTTTATATGCAAATTCGATTCCCAGGTGAGATCGTTTTCCCATAATTGTATCTTTTCTATCCACGACGGCGAACCTGTTTAAAAATATTTATAATATGTTGCTGAATGTTCAACAATTTTCAATATTTTCAGCAATTTTCAAAAACATTTCAATGTTTACAACAACAAAAAATCAAATTCAAAATATTTCAAAACTTTTTTTACAAAATGTTTAATAAAGAAAAGAAATGTGAGCTAAAATGGGTTGGTTAAGCCCGTAGAACAGGTTGGTGTTTTTTCCACCGCCTTACTTACCTCCAAGGATAACTATACTACAACATATTCTTAATACATACTCCTACATGTAGCAACAAAAGTCCCGGACCAGGTGCTTTGAGGTTGGCTAATTCAAAATAGATAATCGGTACCAAACCAAAATCTGAGATACATTAAATAAGCAAATTTCTTCTCTGCAGTTTAATACCTCATTCAACAAAATCAAATGGATACTTTTTAAGTTATGGTGATTTCAATTTCAACAACAGCAAAGTTGCACTAAATATAGAAAATCATTGATTTGTGTGTGATTACGTACTGAAAATGTGTGTGTAAAAATAGCAAAGACTTTCATTCTTCACAGCTAGACACAACCTTTGTCCCGCTAATTGCGGATATCACTCCAGACCCATTCATCCAGTTACTTGGGTGGCTCGTTCAGCAGATAGCACAGAGTTCATGACAGTTATCACACACAAATCAATGATTTCCTATACCTAAAAGTGCAACTTTGCTGTTGTTATGCGTGGTCATTGAAATCACCATAACTTTAAAAGTATCCATTCGATTTTGGTGAATGAGGTATCAAACTGCGGAGAAGAAATTTGCTCATTTAAAGTTTATCTCAGATGTTTGGTACCCATTATCTATTTTGAATTAGCCAACCTCAAAGCACCTGGTCCGGGACTTTTGTTGCTAGGTGTAATACTTATAGAGCGCCTTACAACAAGTTCTCAAAGCGCTATTGCCAATATTTCGCTGTCATTTAGTCAGAATCGGAATCATTTCACTTCATTTATTTATTTAATCTTTCTTTATTGAGGGTAAACAGCTTCAGTGTCAAGCACTGCTTTCTAAGCAGGCCCGCATCATACAGGAAATATTACAGTATTTACACAGAAATTTTCAAATATTTACACATATGTACATGAATCAAACATAAATAGCAAAATAATATAATTACATAATTAAGAAGTACTTTGCACACAATTAAAGTTTGTTAATCTTAGACCTAAATTGATGCACGGTCATGTTCTTCAGTTCAATTCTGACTGCTGATGGTAGGCTATTCCAGGCATGCCCTAACGTGAAATGTGTGCAAGCCTGAATTGGATTTAAATTTTGGCACAGCCAATGTTTTACTGATATATACATGGCTCTAGCTAGGCGCACACAGTATCAGCACTTAGATTGTAATATCACCCTTTTCAACAGCTCCCCAATTACCATGCAAAATGTATTAACTCTTTGATAGATCCCTCAAACAAGTAGCGCATGAAACAATGTTGTTATATACTTGACTAATGTTTACCACATGCTGTGTATAGGTCAAGAAGCGGTAAAACAAAGATCAAGCCGGGACAAAAATTGGAGGATACTTTAATTCCGACAAATTGGCGACAATTCATCTTCACCGACTGATTGATCTTTTCTAATTCACTTTTATTTCAAGTGAAATGACTAAACATTCCAAATGATCTTCCAGTTTTATTTCAGGCGTAAAAAATTGTTTAAAAACTTGATTTTTTGACACTGGCCTACATTTGAGATTGGATATCGTGACATGGTTTACTGTATATGGCGGGCAAACTATAGGGTGCACTACACTAAATGGGGTATCCCCTACCCTTAAAAGAGGTATTTAAACTAGAATCGGAAAGTATGCATAGCAACATTCTCAATTTAAAAGACTTTACAGCAATACAATTGCTCAAATGCCTATGATTTTTGATTAATTATGATTAATGGGACATCACCTACATGCACACTGGCTATAAAATGTGAATATCATATCATCTAGGTAAATTTTGAGAGATCTTTCAAATTTGTGTTTTTTACTGGAAACATTGGCGATTACGGTGACATTTCCAAGCTCGTTAGAGATGTAGTCTGCTCCATGACCATTTTTTGGAAAATCAAGCAGGTTAGCCTACCAATTTTCTGCACATTTTGGGGAGAAGGAGTGATCATCAGCTATACTCTATTTGGTTGGCTTTATCTGGACACTGGCATAAGTGATCTTTTTAGAGCGCCCTCTACTCATGATTATTTTAGAAAGTAGATTTTCTTGCAGATTTACATTTTTGATAATAAATCATAAATATTTTCTAAATTACAGAGCGATACAATTCATAATTACTTTAAAATCATTAAAAAAATAAAGACAAAAAAAAATACCCCAGTGAGATTCGAACTCACGTGCAAAAGTTTTCATAAGACCACCGCCTTAGACCACTCAGCCACAGTGACAGTTCCCGATTATGGTGGCAGAGAATTAACTCTACCAAATACTTATTTGAATGTCGTTATTTCCCAATGACCATAAAATGCTGTCCGAGCCAGGGATAGAATATTTTGAAACAATGTTTTATTGCATAAAGACAACTGATTTTTCTTAATCCTTACAGCTGTAAGTTTGAATGTATTACAATTGTAAAAATGTAGAAATCTCGGTAGACGCAGCCTTCAAACATCTCTTAGTATCCCTTTAACAGGCGCAGCTTTTACGCACGAGTATGTATCTTCCGTCTTTCAACGCTTGTGTGTAATATGCCAGCGCCTCGAGTCACGTGTGTTAATTTATGTGCTGAATAGTAGAATACGCAGTTACGTCACTGTCTCGTGGTGGCCAAATAGACTTATAGTAGATTTTGGACTGGAAAGAAATCATGACCTTCCCACAATGCATTACGTTTGTATGTTTTTAGAGCTTTTAAGTAATATTTCTCTATTATAGCATGAATCGATAGTGAAAAAAACATCAATGAATAGAGCAGAACCAGAACTTGCCAATGGTGTGTTTTGTTTCATTATTGATTCATGTTTATCCAGTTAATTCCGGACCATGTAGGGGAACCATGTAAAAAAGTAATGGGAGTGCAAGTTTGATCAGACAAGGAACTGCGACCAGCCGCAATGGTTTCTGGGAAGCTACCAATATCTTCCCTTAGACAAACTGTACCGAAAATGATGGGATGATTTTTAATGACAGTATTTATTGCTTTTGAATGGTCGACTGATTTGCAATATAAATTATAGGATAGTGAATTAGATTGCATCCATGTAACTGCTTCAATTATGGTTAATGTAAAATGGTCATTAGTATATTGGTTGAGGAGGATAACTGTTGAAAAATAAACTTTCTCATATTTTACTTAGAAATTAGTTTTATTCGAGTTTAGTTTAGGAGAGGACACCTTTTTATTTAAGGTTGCTAACTCGGCTATGGTGATCGGCATTAATAAAGGCATTTTTTTGATTTACAGAATTTTTTGTTATTTGAAAACACCATTGACTTTACTAGTACATGAGATATTGACAAATTCCCAAATATTGACAAATTTCAGAAACACATATTTTTGAATTAAATTATGCAAATGTAATCAGCCAATCAGAACAGTTCAACGATTTCTGCTTCAACTCTTTTGTCTAATCACAGATAGCATAATAAAACTGTTTAGGCCTACCAGACTGTTTTGATTCTTGTTATATCACTTTTATTTCCTTACCAAATATGAACTTTGTTATGGTTTTCTTGCAACAGATTGTAAAATTAACTGAAATGCATTAAAACATAAAAGTTTTAACATAATTTGTAATTATGTTTTAGATGGATTTTCAGACCTCTGAGGGTCTGATTCCCCCCCCCCCCCCCCCCCCCCCCCCCCACCCACCCACCCGATCTGTTACAACGTTGCCAACAAAAATTAAACTTAATCCTAAAATGTCTGTCATCAGTTTACAATTCTTTTTTGGTACAGGAATTTTTTCCCATCTTTTAAAAATCTGGGTTGGTCTAAACTCAATTTGTGTGATTTTTTAATGATGAGAAAATGGGGTTTGCAAGACTGAAGGAGGCCAATACACTCTATTCACGCGGCAACCATTTTCCAAAATATGCCACCCAAGCCTCGTTTCTGTTTGGTCTATCTGCGCCTTGCGCTGCACAATAGAACTGCGCGAAACGCATCCTCACGCAAGTCACGCAGGCGCAGGTATACGTAACGAGAACGAGGCTTGGGTGGCAAATTTTAAAAAATGGCTGCCGCGTGAATATGGTCTATTGGTAAGGGATTTTGAGAGCAAAGAGATAAAATGAAAGGGAGTTTGTCACCATGGCACTCACATGTATTGAACCCCCTTCCCTGGGTAATCACATCATGTTTTGGACAAAATTGATATTGGATTGGGCTTTGAATGCATGCCTTGCTCATTATGTAATGTAAAATCTGAAACCATTTATGTGTTGTGGGTGATTTAAGGACAATAATAATCAAGTATAATTACGGCAACGAAATTGATATTATATTGGATACAGGATTTGATTGCGTGTCATTTGTGTGTTATCAAGTGGAACAATTAGGGCATGTGTTGTGGATGAGAATGGCCATTAAAAATGACTTTAATTCACAATGTAATATGGAAAGGAAATAGTAATTAGATTGGACTTGAATGTACTATCTAATAAGCTTAAGAAATGTCCCCTAAGAATGCGCTGGTGGGAGGGCGGCATGCAAGTAAAAAAGATGTCATCAACTATGTAACCCGTCACATCAAAATAGACATGTTGGTGGCCGGAGTTAAGTCTGAGTTATTGGTATGACTTGTAAGAGTTACAATTTAATCTTTGAAATGATACCATGTTGAAGGTAAACAGACTTTGTAATCAAAAGATATGATTTGAAGAAGCGAAAATTGTTCTATTATTTTCTTTATAGCTCCAAATATATTGGCCTTAATCTCAAAACTATGTTTTCTGACAACATGTCCTTTTTGACGCGACTGGTCACAAATGTTGTATTGTTATCATAGTGTTATCATGCTGTGTGTAAATAATGCTCCAGGTTTATGGCTAACGTCAAACTTTAAAACAAAATATGGTTCATTAGGTGATCTACAGAAAATATCCTGTTCTACGGGCAAACAGACCTCGCAGGTAGGATCAGTTGGTCAGGTCTTTATTTTTGTGCATATTTTAGATTTTATGAAACTTTTTCGGAGAAAAAAAATCTAAATTTTCAACAACAAAAAAAAAATCTGAATTAAAAAAAAATGTTTAAAACAATCTCAAATTCAGAAGTGAATGGGTCAGTCAGGCCTGTAGAACAATGGAGTTTTTTATCGCTTCAGGTCCACAGAACATTTTGGGCTTTCGCCTTTATCTACTACTACTACTACCTGTCATTTATACCGCGCCAAAAACCAAAAACATAGCACTAAGGCACATAAAAACACAAACAATGGATGAGAATAAATACATAAGTCAAAACAACAGCAGAAAAGTCAATGCAAACATAATAAATAAAGTTATTGATTGTAAGCAATATAGAAGAGATGTTGCTTAAGCAGTTTCTTGAAAATGTCAATTGAAGAATCAGATTTAACATGATTTGGTAATGCATTCCAAAGCTTAGGTCCATAGCAAGAAAATGATATGTCAGCGAATGTTTAACACTGTGTCTTGTGCTCAGTGAGAATGTAAGGGGCAGTTGAGGTTGAACGAACATTGCGGTAAGATGTAGAAACATGAAGTAGTTCAGAAAGGTAGTCAAGAGCTGTCTGGTGAAGGCATTTGAACACAATTACAAGAATCTTGAATTCTATTCACTGCTTAATCAGTAGCCAGTGTAACAAGATCGGTAGAAATGGAGTCTATTTCAGTTTTCTAGTTACAATACGAACTGCAGTACGTTGAATGTTTACAAGAAGTTTAATCCATGGTGATAGGACATGTTGTGCATTGTAAAGCGTTAAATCTGTATGTGTCACTATCTAAAGCACTAGTCATTACAGTAATACCCTGACTAGGTTCTAAAGTTTACTGATCACTCATGATTTTCACAGAGACCACAATGCTTTTCTATGTATTTCACTATCTTACACTAACGCTTAAGATTTGATCGGTAAAAAAAAATTATACTATAGGTGTATAGCTTTTTAGATCCCCATATCCATTTTGGAACCAACATTTGTCAAGTTGATTCTTGAATTGGTTCGGCATTTACAACTGAAGGAGGGAGCTTATTCCGTACATCTACGACACATTGTGAGAAAATTGATGGCACACTCCAATATGTGCATGTATCTTTCAGTACCCTTCAATGCATACCATATGAGTGAAGTACTAGCTTGCTGAAGCAAAGCATTGTGGACTATATTGATTTCATGAATGGCAGCGCAGATTTCAACAACATATATCTATCTATTTGGTAATAGACACGAGTGAACTTGGTCCTTAATAGAAATCTTTGATTGTTTTTACAGGTTGTAAGCAAAGGGCAACAGGACGGCCCAGCCGGTGTGACTGTATCATTAAAACCAAAAGGTGGTAATCAAGTACTGAGAGATGTGATTACTGTACCAGGGGGAAAGTAAGTAAATACACAGCAATATTCCCATTCAAGGTGTGGTCAAGTAGGTACTATGTGGGTCTCAATCCAGTGTGACCGAGTCATTGAAACCTAAAGGTGGCAATCAAGTATTGAGATGTGATTACTGTACCAGGGGGAAAGTAAGTAAATACACAGCAATATTCCAATTCAAGGTGCAGTCAGGTAGGTACTATGTGGGTTTAAGCCAGTGTGACCGAGTTATTGAAAACTAAAAGTGGCAATCAAGTATTGAGATGTGATTACTGTAGCAGGGGGAAGTAAGTAATACACAGCAATATTCCAATTCAAGGTGAAGTCAGGTAGGTACTATGTGGGTTTAAGCCAGTGTGACCGAGTTATTGAAAACTAAAAGTGGCAATCAAGTATTGAGATGTGATTACTGTAGCAGGGGGAAAGTAAGTAAATACACAGCAATGTTCCCATTCAAGGTGCAGTCAGGTAGGTCTTAAGCCAGTGTGACCGAGTTATTGAAAACTAAAAGTGGCAATCAAGTATTGAGATGTGATTACTTTAAGTTGTAACTGGGGGAAAGTAAGTAAATACACAGCAATGTTCCCATTCAAAGTGTAGTCAGATAGGTACACATGGGTACTCAAGCCGTTGTACTGCACCAGGGGTAAAGAAAGTAAAAATACACAGCAATATTCCTATTCATAGTGCAATCAGGTAGGTACTTGCTTATGGCGACTCAAAAGGTCAGACTTTTAGGATGGCCTTCCACACTGCTCTATCATTCATGCAATTTTTCAGATCTTGTCCACTTAAGCCGGTGTCCTCTGTAATAATCCTGATGTAGTCTTTTCTGGGTTGTCCTCTGGATCTTCTTCCATGTTTGGGTTGCATTGTACTCTGACAGTGTAACTGTAGGGCTCGCATGTGTACGTTTATAGTGTCACTGAAAGTTAAATGTGACAATTCCCCATTCCATCTTAAATACATACAACAAGTAGTTAAATGTGGCTATTCCCCGGAGGCTCACAAACAGGGGTAGCGCTAGGTTTTTAAATTAAGGGGTTTTTAGAACCCTAAACCCCATAAAAGTATAAAAAATAAGGGGTTATTTTGGATTTTCAGCTAATTTATTGCGCCAAAATGAAAAAATATGCGCTAAATGCGCAAGAACCCCCAGTAGCGCTATCCCTGCTCACAAATAGACAAATGAGGTGAAAAGATGCACGGGAGGAAGTGCCTGTTCTCTCCCACTTGTTGAATTTAGTTAGGGTCCTAAGAAATAAACACAGGGCGCCTCGAAAAAAGTGGATACTTTCTTTTTGTGCTGTGTTTATTACTACACCATTGTTAATTTATGATGCCATATTAGGTTCTCATCACTCCCCAAATGAGCACCTCTTCTCAAATATATTGTTATTTACTGTGTGAAGATTCATGTAAAATTTGGTTCTTGTGTCTGTAAATGTAATTTTGTTTAACTACTCCACTAAATGCTGCATATTGGTGAGCATGCATGGTTTCAGGCAGCAGGGACAGTCAGCATCGGCATTATATCAAAGGCTAATACTAATTTCATTTAGCAAAATGTTCATTATAGAGAGAACTTTTATGGTCAATATCGCTTTCATAATTACATCCATTATAATGATTATTTTGCTATATTTCTCATGGAATAGATATTTGTGTAATGACTTTAAAAGCAACTAGACCGCAACTACATGTAGACATTATTTTCCAGCAATCTCATGAATCCATTCTCCACTTGGCTGGTTTTGGTTTGTTAATAATGATTATATAAAACCACATTGCAGAATTACATGATTTTTTTCGTAAGTGTCTAGCCGCCAACATCTTTCTTATCCTTAAGGGGGCTGTGCACCTTCAGGTACAGCCTCCGTAAAACTGCCGTAACTTCTTCATTAGTCATTTAATCTATATGAAAGTATACATTTTTTTGCAGGAAAGGGTTCAATGAATCCAACTATGATCATGAAATTGACCATTTTGGAGAAAATTATAAAAAACACGTTTTTTGACCCATTTTAGGTTTGGAAAAGATAACTCAAAATATATTTTGTTAAATTTTGTCATACTAGTTTTATTATTAAAAAAATATGATTTTTTAACAAAAATTGTGATTTTCGTTTTTTAGCACTTTTTGGTCTCTAATTCAAAAAATAATAAATATTTTCAACAACAAAAAAAGATTCCTAGGGAATTGTATTAGGAATATAATAAAACTAGTATGACAAAATTTAACAAAATATATTTTGAGTTATCTTTTCCAAACATAAAATGGGTCAAAAAACGTGTTTTTTATAATTTTCTCCAAAATGGTAAATTTCATGATCATAATAGTTGGATTCATTGAACCCTTTCCTGCAAAAAAATGTATACTTTTATCTAGATTAAATGAATAATGAAGAAGTTACGGCAGTTTTACGGAGGCTATACGAAGGTGCACAGCAGCCTTAACATGATATATTGTGATAATGCCTGCAAAAACTAGTCAATTATAGTGGTTTTGAAACATTGAAAGTTCAATTTTTATGATCACTTTCATGGAAAATTAATATTTGAATGCTTTTATGTATCTGCCCTTTACAAGAGTGATTCTTCTTATGTTGTCAACTTCTCTTAACACTTTCCACGCGGCAGGCAGCTGCAGACGACATTCCAAAATTTCACAAAATGTTTCAAAAATGTCAAAATTACTGTATTTCATTACCAAATTTGGAATCACCATGAGAAATGCATTGAAATAAGTACAAACATGCCTAGTGTTTGGTCAGTAATCTTTGAGATAGACTTTGAAAATTATGAAAGGTTTCTGAAAAATCTGTTTTGTGTATGGTAAAAATAATAGCCGCGTGGAAAGCGTTAACACTTTCCACGCGGCTGTTGGTTTTACCAAATACAAAACAGATTTTTCAGAAACCTTTCTCAAATGTCAAGGTCAGCTGAAGGATTACTGAACCAATACTAGTCATGTTTGTACTTATTTTAATGCATTTCTCATGGTGATTCCTAATATGGTAATGAAATTCAATAATTTTGACATATTCGAAATATTTTGTGACATTTTGGAATGTCGACTGCAGCTGCCTGCCGCATGGAAAGTGTTAAGATGATTGTTTAAGAACTAATAATTCAATCTTCATCACCCATGTCAAACTTTACACCCTTGAAAGAATTCATTAATATTCTTTAATGAAGCGTAAGAAGAGTTCCAAGAATCACTCTTCTTAATTTATCTATTTTACGAAAACTCTGAACTTTTATGAAATAAAAAAAAAAATGTTATGTTGTCCTCCACAGCTTTCAGAGAGGAGGGGCGGGCGGGCAGATTTTTTTTGATTTTTTTAAATTTTACCAGCGGAAGCTCAAAGTTCAGCCAACAAGAAGTTGAAATCACTCTAAGAGTCGCACATATGTTATAAACACTTAATTTAATATTCAATGACATTTAAACTGTTTTAAAAAAAAATCTGAAAAAAAACCCTGAAAAATCTAAATCTGTCAGACAAACAGGCGGTCGAGGACAGCCTTATTTTTTTTGGCTTTATGTCACATGGTGGGAATTCAGAGATTCTTTTCAAATTCATCCTGTACTTCCATAGGGATTATTTGTGTAACATGCGATGGACACTTTTTCAATATTTCAGGTACAGTTTCCCAGAAGTGCTGCCTGGTGATTACGACATCATTGCATCACATCCCAAGTGGACATTTGAGCAGGTAAGAAGAAGAAATAAAGCTGTATTGGTCAAACATTTGACCACTCGTTACTCTGATTTCGTTAAAAAGATACACTTAGTAATTTGGTATAGGGATTAAGTGAGATAGTGTGTCACATCCAACCAATGATATTTCCACATTCCCAAGCAGTTAGTAAAGTGAACGGTTTCAGTTCTACAATAAGTTGTATCAACTTTAGGTTAGGCGACGAAAAAAACCACACCCTGTTTTACGGGCGGACAGACCTGTCAAGTAGGATCGGGGGATTTTCTTTCTTTTCTTTTTTTAACCTAAAATGTCACCAAAATCTGCAAAATTCAGGTAATTTTTTTTAAAAATGTGTGAATCTTTTTCATTTTTTTGGGACATATTTTAGGCCAAAAATGACTGATTTTACATGATTTGAGAAAAAAATTATCTAAAAAAACCCAAAAAAACTTTAAAAATGCAAAAAGTGTGATCAGGCCCGTACAGGGGAGGGGGTTCCTGGTCGGGCCCGTACAGAGGAGGGTTCCCGGTCAGGCCCATACAGGGGAGGGGGTTCCTCACCTTATGCCCTATTTTCAACTCCCCAAAATTGACAATTTCTTAGTGTGTTGTATTATTTTATAGGAAATTAAAATTAAATCCAGAAAAAATGCTTCAAAATCACTAAATATAATACCTTCAATTTTTTTTTATCAGCCGATCCAGATTATCACTTTTAAGCTTAGATATTAAAGGTAGATGTTCCGATTTTCAACTTGAAGTTTTCTATTCTACATGAAAGGTCATCCTTAAAAACGTCGTGTCCCAAAATTTGAGATGCATAGCTATTATGGTTCTTATTTTAGACGCACAAGATGCTGTGAACTGTACCCATTGAGTAGTATACAAACTATATCGGTGGTAACCACCATTTTCGGTAATTCAACGCTATTTTGTCGATTTTTCTGTCATTATACCGAATTAGGCCGTCAAATTTCAGTATGATGATGAGAAAAATACGAGCTTTCATATGATATGAAAATCTCTGTATGTTTGAAATAATTCTGTGTTACAAAAATGTGATCGGGTCATCTACCTTTAAGATATTTGTAGCAGAGTTTGTGAGGGTGACAGACACAAGCAAAAAACCCTATCACTTGCACCTCAAGCAAAACAAACAAAAATTGAGTACTGGTTATTTTATAACGCCCACCCATAGACATATTGTATCTAATGTTCAAGTGATTTGTTCTGAATAAAAGTAAACAAGTCAAAAATATATATGTTAAGGAGTGGTTTAAACATTGGATTTTTTTTTGTTCTGGTCTACTGAAATTACATGTCTAATTTTCTTGTCCCACAAAAACGTTACACTCCTAACACTTTTTGGGGGCATAAACTGCAATAAAAATATAAATTCTGAAGTACCTTCATTAAAATTTATGGCAGAATGAAGAGACAACACATTTTAGATTAATTACCTTTTCTGTAAATCACTTTGTATACATATAAATGATAGGATGTGAATGGTGCCATTTTGTTTAACCCGCCCGTAACATAACTCGTTTCCAATCAGCTGTAATTCATGATGTATGCGCTTTTATGGCAATAGCAGGTGTTTTTGTATGTGATTTCAATGTGCAAATGCAATCAAACCCTCACGATAAACCACAATTGCTATTTGCCAATGTATTACATTTTTATCAGTTAATTGGGCTGTATGCTATCTGACATCAATTACAAATTTTCAAATAAACAGGGATGGAAAAATTCAGGACATTTTGTGTTGTGCACACGTGCATTCAAACTATATGAAAATTGACATTTCAAGACATTTTCAGGACATTTTAAAACCACTCAGACTCAGTGACATCTACAACTTATTTCAATGTGTTTAACAATTTCTTTACATTTAATGTTAAAAACAGTTTCATCGGTTGGTGGTGTTTAAATCTGGTCAGTGATTCAGGAAATTGTGGGAGTCCAGCATTATCTGTTGATTTTATGCATTTTCAACCAAATTTGTATTAGTCGATGTATAAATGTATAATTTTATGTCTATACGTAAAGATTTCATAAAATTTTTGAGGGTTTTTCCCTATTACCTGCTCTCATCCCTAATATAATCTAAAGGCTGTTTCTATTAAATTTCAAAATATAAAATCAATCTATAAACACTTATAATTGGTAAGATTATTAATTGGTGGCCTGAAATATTTCTACCCAACTAGATGACTGTATCTTCAGGACATGTTTCAAACAAATCCTTCTAACATCATGAAAAGGAACATTTTTAAAACCAAAAACGAAGAGAGAGAGCAAGATTCTCAAAATATGGAACAAATTGTGAGACCACTAGTATACAGGGTGAGTCAAAAAGACTGCAATAGTGGAAAGAAGCCATTTTGTTTTCAAAACCAAAATTAATTTAAAAACTTTTTAAACGTTGCAAAAATGATGTATTTAATCCTAACTTTGTGTGAAAACATGAAGTCGATCGCATTTTCCGTTTGTCTTTGGTGAACCTTTTGACCAGTGCACCCATTTTACACGTTTGTCCACGAGATACCCAAAATATGCATCAGATCGCAAAATAAGTCTCTCATTCAAATTTGGAAACTTGAGTTCATTTGTGATGTTATTGGAATTTGATGCATCCTTTCTTGTTTACATGTGAGTTAGCATAATCAATTATAATTGTACCCATGCAATGAAAGCGTATAATGTTCTAAATTTTAATAACAAACTTAAATTTTCCATATTTTTGTTGGCGGGATATTCAAATATGAAAATGCAATGTGTGCCATTTCAAATGAAAATCACTGTGCTCGTGGACAAACAGGTAAATTTGGTTGTGCAGCAAAGAGGGTCACCAAATTCAAACGAAAAATGCGATCGACTTCATTTTTTCACACAAAGTTAGGATTAAATACAGCATTCTTGCCATGTTTAAAAAGTTTTAAAATCCATTTTGGTTTTGAAAACAAAATGGCTCCTTTCCACTATTGCAGTCTTTTTGACTCACCCTGTATAGCAAAACAGCTACAAACTATTCTAATCTATTTTATTTTACTCTCTCATTAGTGATTAACTAATGGATTTGGGCATGCAAGTTACGACTCCATTACCATAAATATGTTTTCAAAAGTATTGCGAGAGGCAACAAATAAATCTTTATTTTGCCTGGCCTTAATTTAATTGACAGACATGTCTTGTTCTGCATTAGTTAATCAACTTCTATGAGATAATTAGTCATAAATCTAAGCACTACTCCATTACCATGATTAGGCCAAAAAAAGAAGATATGATTGTTGGTCATATAAAAGTGATTACAAAATATTGATTGGCCTATATCTTCCCATAAGTGATTTAAAATTAAAGAAATATTACCCATAAGGCAACAGGAAAAAAAACCTGTTTCTACAGGACTGGCCTTTTTTTTTTTGAGATTTTTTTTTTAACTTGAAAAAAAGAAGGAAAAAAAAGAAAAAACTCTGACAGACCAACCCTACCTGAAAGATCTGTTCGCCCGTAATATATATATATATATATATTTTTTATGCCTAACATTAAATTGGACTGTTGTAGAAAAGACTTCTATCTGAATAAGGTTTAGAATGATTGTTTATTGAAGGAATCACAACAATTGCATCACAAGATATCACTTCAAGAGGAACAATCGTTTTATAAATATATCACCAACTTCGTCCTCTGTCTCATAACTGTGTTTGCCATTTTAGACAGACTGGTCTTATTTTTCATTCTGCTAATCTTAAAGACGGATGCGTGATGTCATCAAGCAATTTGGCTGAAGCTTATTTAGCAATTTCATATTAAACATTTACCCAGGGTATTCAGTTTAGATTATATGATGATTTACAAAAGTGCCATGCACTTATAAATTCATACAGTCCTCATACAGTAACTTTGAAATATTAAATTACACAATATAGATTAATTTCTCCTCTTCAATTTGAGATATTGTTCATGAAGATTGGTTAAGAATTAACAATCCTACAAAGAAACGAATGAGACCAAATGCAGTTTTCATTTTCTCACTTGGATTTTGAATACACAATATATAGCGTGTATCAAAAAGAACGCAACACTTTTTATCGAGAGCTGTACGGTCACAGTAAAAAAGACAAATCACTCTAAAACTTATATATTCTGTTAGGTCTACTTATTGGCTATCACATAGTCAAATTACAACGATATCGATTATTTATTCGCTGAGATATTAAAGGTATAAGTAGAGGAGAAGTGCAAAACACGTTTTACATCGTTCGTTCTAAAAACTTGGATTTTCCTGTCCGATTAGTGTTATGGGTTAACAGTTTAATAACTATGTAACTTTAATGTCTGGAATGGTTTATCTTAATTTCCTTTGTTTGAGTAAGGTGGGTCATAAAATCATTGAATCGTGTAATCTGATAATCATTCGAGCATTTGAATACGTCAATCACCCTTTTTAAGTTCTGAAGCACCGATTGCTAGGATCGCCACATAATGTCTATGGTACATTCTTTCATAAATTAAAGTTCATAATCGATGCATCTTAAAACAAGGACAGCATTTTGAGGGTCGAGCAGCACCATAATGTCCCATTCCCATTCACAACAGACTAACAATGACTGATTTTATACAAGACAATTGCTACCTTCACTGGACTATTCCATTTGTTTATCTTTTGAATAATGTGCCATACTGTTTTATTTATGACATTAACGAGAGAACAGACTTTGTAATCTGGATTTTCAAATTGTGTCATTAACTATCAACTAATTTATTGCCAGATTTGATTAATATTGATATGATACTGTATAGCCAGACATTTGATACCTTAAATTTAACATGTAATTTTCTTCTCAGAATGAGGAGTTTGATTCCAATTATTTAAGTACAATGAGTTATTAAAGTGTCTTGCTAATATTCACTGACAAGAAAATCAGGCATACAGGATAAACGATGTAAAACGTGTTTTGCACTTGTCTACGTGTATCGTTGATATCTCAGCGAATCAATAATCGATACCGCTGTAATTTGACTATGTGATAGCCAATAAGTACACCTAACAGAATATATAAATTTCAGAGTGATTTGTGATTTGCCGTAATCGGAGAGCTCGCGACAAAAAGTGTTGCGTTTTTTTTTGATACACCCTGTATAGTGTGACAGGTATGTGTCAAAGTTGGGTATGTGTATTCAATTGATACATGCCTGATCCTCATCTTATTATCGGCTGATGAATTGTCGCTATAATAGTTCATCAATAATCTGCTTATTGCTACACAGAGGCTGGTGTGTAGAGAAGGCAAATGCTAAAATGAAAAATGGACTTCGTTTTGGTTTTACATAATGAAAATGAGTTAAAAGCATATTTATTACCTACTAAGTTACGAACATCATTATTTTACATGGGTGTAAAGTACATTTAACTTGCAATTGAGACCTGATAAAACATTAAAACATCAACTTGGTTCTTCTAAAGCAACCTACTGCAATCACACGGAATGAAGTATTTGTTTCCTGATGTCAAAAATGTAACATTTTGGTCATTATTTGGATTTAGACACACTCAAAAAATAATAATAATAGTTACGCCCGAGAACAAATTGTAATCAGTCGTAAATCGTGAAAGCTTTAGTATCTTGTTTTGAAAGGATTGTCGCTGTTGGTTCGTGGTTGATAACAGAGAACCACCCAATGTTTATTTCTAGTTTATTGCGAATAAGGGACTCGGGGGGGGGGGGGGGGCATGGAAGTTGGGGTCAGGCAGGAAAATGTTTTGCTTTTTATTTTGAGTTAGGGGGGGGGGGCAAGATTTTTTTACTCATCAGTGGGTCAAGTTGTTTTTTCTTCCCCTGGATAGTGTGGTTCAAGTGTTGTTTTCTTCAACATACTTCCATCCCCCCCCCCCCTTCCCCTGGAAATCAAATGGTGCCTCCCCAACAGTAGCATATTTTCCAAGAATATTGCGGTTCTGTCTATTCAGATAGAGAACCCATCCATGTGTAAAATTATACAATCATATAATGAGCACATAATCAAAAAAACGAGGGTTAATGACAAATTCATGGAATCATGAGTGATTCGTCACCATATTCATGACTTGAAATGTAATAGACTATATTTTGTGTAATACATTTCCTTTAATTATACTTAAAATTGTGAATTTTATGTCACATTTCAGAGGCTTACTGTAAAACCACTTAATTTTGCAAGGGATTTTAATTTCCCAAGTTTTGCAAATGATGTAGATTTGCGAAATTAAATACCCTCGAAACTTACGCTACAAGTAACTACTGTAAAACACTTGAAATCCGAAAGCCAACATTTTTGCGAAGATTTAGTTTTGTGATTCCAAAGTTTGACTCCAATTTTAAGCTTGTACCATGAGTCTATTTTGTGGGGATTTAATTTCACAAATTTAAGGTCCTTGCGAAATTTGTGAAATTAAATACCTTGTGAAATTAAGCTGTTTTACCTTTGCTCCAGTTAGATTCCTCCTCTGTTGTTATTCAATCACACCCCCATATAATTAGCCTGGAATATTTCAGGATTCTTCATTACTTATTCAAAATCGTTTAACTCTCGATTGGTCCCTATCTACAGTAACAGCATATGGAAAAAAAGTTTCCTCTTCAATTTGTACACAAGAAAATCACTAGTATCTGTTATGTTTGTTTGTTTGTTTACACGGTTGGTCCATACGGACACACGCTTGGGTCCTGAAGGGACCAGACTCATGTGATTCATTATTCTTTTTTAACGGATGTTCTTTATGTTCCCATAGGTAAACAAGTCTGGCTTTATCCACTGCGGTTATTCCAAAACATTGATGGCTTGGAGTAGCCCAGTTTGGTGAACAATTGTCCTAATTTTTATCCCCCTGGCTTGAAAGGCAAGAGGGAATATCATGTCATGTGTATCTGTCTGTAATGTGTGTCATGTTCCCTTTTGGTTTGGTTCGACCTGTTCAGTGCTCTCATATGAAAAGTATGGTTTCAATCTCAACCATGCTTTGGTAACAATAATCTTTGGGTAAACTAAAGGGGATTTGAGATGACTCATGGGGTGTACCCAGATTGACCTCTAATGACCCCTGTGTGACCTTTGACCCTATTTAGATGAATCTCCCAACCAGGGGCATTGGCAAGTCATGACTTGCAGTATTTTTATCTTTAAAATTTCAAATTGACAAATAGCACACTTAAAGGCAAATGTCCACTCTGGCTAGTTCACCTGTTCATTTGGTGACGGATGAAAAACCGTCTTATGATGAAATAGAGTTAAGATGGAGAAATCTCAACCTTAATATATTACCAAAGGATCTGGCTGGTTAGAGTGGACCTAAGGGTTTAAAGCCTTAAACAGAGTGGTGAAAATAAAAAGAATAGATTGCTAAAAAGAGATGGTACTTGAAATTCTCTGGTAGCACAATCAGGCTCATTAATTATAAGCATTGATAAGTAACACAGATATCTCCTTCCAATCCACCTAGCCACGCACTGTCAATTTCAATCTAATTAGCTAATGTAATTTGATGAATTACTGACTGCCTGGCTGACTGAGTGACTGGTTTATTTGAAAGTGATCTTGCACATTTTCAGAACATACATTTTGTTGCTTTTGAGGCGTACATGTCAACAGGTGGTAGCTGAACTCAAGATGTAGTGGGTGTCCCAAAAAGTGTCTGTATTGTCAATAAATCTGTTAGGCCACACAGGGAGAAAATCCCGATCTACATGCAAACGGACCTCTGAGATAGTCACGGTTGGCCAAGGTCTTTTTTAGCTATAGATTCTAGGCTATTTTTGGTGAATTTGAAACACTTTTCCACATTTTTAACCAACTGTCAAAAAATATTTAAAAATTGAAAATTCAGAAAAAATGGGTCGGTCAGTTGGACAGATAAGCACATCAGCTTGCTAAATGATATGTAATTGATATCAACATATCACAAGATATCCAAGAACTGGGGGATTGAAAAATATATCCATTTTTTTAGTAATTTATTTGAAACCTGAATTCTCAGAATTTGACCCAAATCTAAAACATGATCAGCTGCACAAAGTCAAATAAATGAAATGCGATATAAAAGTGTTCATATCAATAATACAAATATTGCATATAGTTATAATGATTAATTTTTAATGGAATAAATTTTATTTGCTGGTAGCTGAACGGTGGAGGTGTAAAATGACGTCATGAAAAGGCGGAGGCAGTACCTCCCGCTTTTATTGAAAAAATATTAGCGACATGTATCAACATTGATGTAACAAATAAAATCAATTTTAATGGGATAAACTATATTCGCTGGCAGCTGAACGGTGGAGGTGTGAAATGACGTCATGGAAAGGCGGAGGTAGTATCCCGCTTTTATTGAAAACAATGTTAGCGACATGTATCAACATTGATGATGTAACGAATAAAATCAATTTTTAATGGGATAAACTTTATTCGCTGGCAGCTGAACGGGGGAGGTGTGAAATGACGTCATGGAAAGGCGGAGGTAGTATCCCGCTTTTATTGAAAACAATGTTAGCGACATGTATCAACATTGATGATGTAACGGATAAAATCAATTTTAATGGGATAAACTATATTCGCTGGCAGCTGAACGGTGGGAGGTGTGAAATGACGTCAAGGAAAGGCGGAGGCAGTACCTCCCGCTTTTATTGAAAAAAATATTAGCGACATGTATCAACATTGATGATGTAACAGATAAAATCAATTTTTAATGGGATAAACTATATTCGCTGGCAGCTGAACGGGGGAGGTGTGAAATGACGTCAAGGAAAGGCGGAGGTAGTATCCCGCTTTTATTGAAAACAATGTTAGCGACATGTATCAACATTGATGATGTAACGAATAAAATCAATTTTAATGGGATAAACTATATTCGCTGGCAGCTGAACGGTGGAGGTGTGAAATGACGTCATGGAAAGGCGGAAGTAGTACCTCCCGCTTTTATTGAAAAAATATAAGCGACACGTATCCAGGGGTGGAAATAAGACCCGCCCGCCCGCCCATAGCGGTTAACTTTCGTGTCGGGCGGGTGAAGATGCAAAGGTACCCGTCCAACTGGCGGGCAACATTTTTGAAGCTCAAAGTGTAAGTAACAGGAAGTTCAGGGTAATTTCGTCATCAGATCAGATGACAACTTACTTGAAAAACTTGAGCGATCCGACTCCGATGTCATGATGATAATGGAGATCAGGTTGATAGGAGATTAAAGAGAGTATTAGATTGATGAACATGATGAATACGAGGAGCTGTTACGGGCTAGGGTTACAGTGGAACATCGTACAATAAAGACAAAAACATGCAATTGTATCATCATTTAAAAGTAGTATTGCTTTTAATTCGTTGCTGTTCTGACATACCGGCACATCTCTTTACTTATTTCTGTTGTGATGTGCCGGTATGTCAGAACAGCGACGAATTGTTTGCTGCAAAATATATGAAAAAAACCTTGGGCTGGTGGAATTTTTGTCGGGCAGGTAAATTCTGTGAGTTCCCTGCCCGACTGGCTAGTTGAAAAAAATCTTAAAGTTCCACCACTGCACGTATCAACATTGATGATGTAATAGATAAAATCAGTGAATGAGAAATTTAAGGAAGATTTTTATGTAAAAGCGCACAGCAAATGTGTGTTAAAGCAATAAGTCGCTAGGTCACTCACAGAACGGGTTTATAACCTCAAATTTCTTTTTACACCATGGCAAGAAAATATCCACCATAAATCTACAACAAATTTTCATAAATGCTGGTAATTATCGGATTTTCGACTATCGAGTATATGAATGGCTTTAATGACACAAACTTGTTGTTGGCTTGATAGTGTAGGTGTAACATAATAGTCCCTATTCACGCGGCAGCCATTTTCCAAAATATGCCACCCAAGCCTCGTTCCCGTTTGGTCTATCTGCGCCTCGCGCTGCACAATAGAACTGCGCGAGACGCGTGGTACCAAATCGCGCGGCGTACGCATCCTCACGCAAGTCACACAGACGCAGGTATACGTAACGAGAACGAGGCTTGGGTGGCAAATTTTAGAAAATGGCTGCCGCGTGAATATGGTCTATTGTTATATATGTTGATAGAAACTTCCCCTATTTTGACGCTATTTAGGGGTTTTATGAGATTATTTGTAAAAAAACATGTAATTTTTACTATAATTTCACACACCATTTACTATCCATGGTCTTCGTTATCTCTAAGAAATTGGTGGTTTGCGACATTGTTTTGTTTAACAGGACTGGTCTTCGCTTTCAAATGAGGATATTAATTTTTGTTAGGATCGATTCTAAAGCTCTAATTTGATTCCGAATGTAGACCTAAGTAGTCAACAAACGGCGAGTTTCCTCCATATTTGCGCCTTTCGTCTGTTTCAATATGATATATCATAATCCCGAGTCACTAAGTATGTAACGCTCTGTTAGCTCTGTGATAGAATGCTCGCTTTTAATACCAGAGGGACATGGTTCAATCCCTTCAGTTGTCATTTTTTAAATGTAGTTTTTTTAATTTAACCTGTCGAAGATGTTTGATTTTTTTGTGTGATGATAAATGATAGATATTATAATTCATGGTCAGAAAAAATAAACAATTGCTCTAGTAAAGACCTATTATTAGCTTTCTACGAAGTACATGAAGTATTGGAGTTTTATCGTCGTAAGCAAAGTCAAATAGTTGCAGATTATCCATGGTCTTCGCTATCTCCGACACCAGGGGGGGTACTTTTGCAAAAAATCGCACGTGGATGTGCCTGCCGGACTTCGAAAATTTAACTTTCTCTGTACCTATTTTTTGGGCCAATTTCCCATCAATTTACCAATTTTGTTCAAAACTCACCTAATTTTTCACAAATTGGGTGCTTTTTACCAAAATTGCCTCAAAATACACCCAATTTATGCAAATTGGGCGCTTTGGTCTGTGATAAAAAATACCCCATACGTATACCATATCAATGTTTAAAAATGTGGATGGGTGCAAATCGTGTGTTCGACAATTTAAAGCAGCTATGCTTACCTGCCGGCTGACAGAAAGGCCTTAGTTTTCAGCGGTATTGAATGCTACCACAATATAATATTATGTCTGGAGTGTTCAAACACAACCTCTCCCTCCACACAAACAACTTCATATTATTAACCTATCTGTTTTGTTTTCTTGTTGTTTTTCAGCCCAAAGTTGCATTGGCAGTGTCCCGTGACAGTGGAGGAGAGAGCGCCCCCATAGTTGTGTCTGGTTATGATGTGCATGGACGCGTACTAAGTGAGGGTGAACCAATCAAAGATGTCTATTTCATTCTGTTCTCTCAAGCAGTTCAGCAGAAGGTGAGATGGGATTAGACTGGGTCCCTGTGTCCCTCTATAGGCCTATATATTGTATGACTGCGTCCAACTTTAGATCCAGTCTAAATGAAGAGTAGTCCTTTTGACAGTTTTTTCTTTCGTATCCCTGTTTACTCTCTTAACGAAGTTGACTTAAAGTCAATAGGTTAATATAACACTAACATGTATTGCCCCTTATAAGAGGAATATTAAGAATGCAGAATGAGATCATCTAAGCATTAAAAGATCACAAGACGTTCAAACATGGTTTAATTCCCATTGATATTAAAATGGATACAATAGGCACCAATCATCATCCTTTGTTTGCTCATTAAACAAGTGATCTGTTTAGGTCAATTCAATTCAACATTTCAAAAAGGGAACGAGGTATTAATTAGTATACTATGAAAGAAATCTTAGCGAATCGATCAAATAAGTGATAACACCTCCCGATATTTGAAAAGAATTCTCGTAGATTACGAAATGAATATTTAACTAAAGATTCCATTTTAATCAGTTGAAAATCAATGCTTATGGACATGATGTTAATCCATAGCGGCACAAATTATTGATGTGTAATCGATAACAGACGATTGGTATCAAGTGCGAAAAGTGGAAGTCTAACGATCAGAGCGCGTGAAGGGCTTTGTACGACAACAAAGGACAATAAAGTTTATCGTGAATCGAAAAAAGCCATTGATTATCCTTTTCTGTTGCATTGTGGGATCGCAAAAGTGCAAAATCTGCCCCATTCTGGATCCCACAATGCATCAGAAATGGATAATCAATGGATTTTTTCCGATTGGCGATAAGGCTTAAAGATCCTTCCTGGGAGGACTACTCTTCATTTAGACCAGGTATTAAGGGGGACTCAAGGAAGTCACTTTATGAATTTTGTGAGTGCAGTAATTATTGAACTATGACTCAAATGTGTATAAAAGTATACATTTTTGGAACGGAAATGACTCAGAGAATCCAAATTGTATCAATTTTGACCGAAAATGTTGATTTCTCTTTGAGGAAAATCACAAAATAAATCACTTTTTTGGGTAAAAAAAGTTTTGTTGTTGTAATTTTCTCAAAAAAAATCAACATTTTTGATCAAAATTGATCCAAAATTTTAATTTTCTGATGCGATTCCTTTCCAAAAATGTACTTTTATATGCATTTGATTAATAGTTCAATAATTACAGCACTCACAATTCAAAAATCAAGTCAAAATCTTCTTTGAGTCCCCCTTAAGTTAAATCTGGTCTAAGTTGTTTTGTGCATACAAACAAGACAACTGAATTCTTAATACGCCTTTACAACTGTTTGTTTATTTATACCCCATGCAGGGTTCTAGCTACGGTGGGCGGCACTGGGCGAGGCCGCCCGGCACTGACAATATCCGCCCAGCACTATTAAAAAATATTTTAAAAATCCTTTCTTTTTTTTCTTTTTTTTCTTTGTTATTTTTTAACAATTTGTGGATAAAATCATTAAACTGCCTCATAAAACAAGAGATTATGTGGCAGGAACCCTCAAAGTGCATTAAAAAAAACCTAAAAAGACATTAAGAAGGCCTCTGGATCCCATGCCATGATCCACTGCACTTCATTCGCTACACTTTCTCCGTTCGCCGTCAGTAAATTTACCCGGAACTAAAATGGTCCTGGCTAGAACCCTGACCCCATGATGTCATTTTGTCTGATGGCAATCCATTCATCTTCAAGATTGAGATTCATAACTCATCAATTTTACATGAATTTTACATATTTCTTGTATGAATTTTTCACATGTAGAAACATGTTATAAACTCTTTCAAATACCTGATAGAATTGTATGTACAGTATACATAGCTAGCGTTCAAATTGCTTATTGTGGTTAATTTATGGGGTAAAAGATTGATTGAATTGTTAAAGATCTGATATCAATCTGTTTGAACTGTCAGCCCTACATTGCCTTAAAGGGAATGGAAACGATAAATCTAATATCATTCTCTTGCATCGTTCAAACTAAATCACCTCGTTATTAATGTTATGAACATCATAAATAAACATTATACAGACACTGAACACGTGATATATTACTTATTTTAAAAATGGACGTTTTCAATATGATAAAATACTTTGAAGACATTCATTGGCATACAACATATCGCTAGAGTAATCTTGTCTTTTTATGATGCATTTCTTGAGCGTTATTAATGTTATGAACATCATAAATAAACATTATACAGACACTGAACACTTGATATATTACTTATTTTAAAAATGGACGTTTTCAATATGATTAAATACTTTGAAGCCATTTATTGGCATACAACAGAGCTTTTTATGATGCATTTTTATGATACAGGGTGAGTCCAAATATTTGAGTCCCAATTTCAATAATTTGTAAACCATTCAAAAAAATGGAAATTAATAAATTTGATGCCAAGTTAAAAATGTAAAAGTAAAACTCTTTGAATGAACCTTGTTTTTCTCACTTTTCACACAGGATGTATCCGGCTGCAACAAATCACCATTGACTGGATACCAAGCCCCTGCAGGAGTGTCACCTTTATGCAGTGTTCAATCCGATCAGCAAGGGGACTTTCTGTTCCCAATTCTTCCAACCGGACAATATTCGGTGGTAAGTGTTTGTTATTGAAATACCAGCAGGAATGTCACCCTTGTGAAGTATGCTGTCCACCCTTGTGAAGTATGCTCCCATCTAGTTAATTATTCTGGTTGAATATTCAATATTTAATCAACTCCCCTACAAGAATGCCACCCTTGTGCAGCATTCAGTCTCACCAGCAAGCAGGTATCCTTCTTGTCTCAAATCTCCCAACTGTTCTGTGGTAAGTAGGTTATTACTGTAGAAATGGCACCCGAACTTGTGTAGTAAACAGTCCCGTGAATATCCTCTTCCAACTCATGATCATGGATCCTGTGATCTACGTTGATAGCAATCGTAGCAAGATTCACGGCCCCATGAAAGGCGGCACGGTGTCTCTCTTGGTTCTTGTAAGACCAAGATTTTATGGGAACGTGATTCAATGAGGTCCTCATTTCTATGATCCTTGCGGCTCCTTTCGAAAAGGCGTGAAGTCTTGTTATCATCTTCCTCCCAGTATCTAGACCTGTGACGGCCCCTTTGTTCGTCACAGCTCCTTTTTGGAAGGCGTGACATTTTAGGAGGCATTTGATCGGTGTTATCAATGTCATAGTTGTCTCCATCACGGCTCCTTTTAGAAAGGCGTGATGTATGAATGGTTTCATTGCAACATACAACCAACTCCAACTGTACCTCAGGGGGACATGTAGAATTATTAGTTGTTTTACCCGACTGATCCTGAGGGATGCTACAGGGATGTGCAATTCCGCTCCCCCTCCATCACGATAGTTTCCCGCTGTTGGGCCACATGTATTGTGGGTGGCTCTCAATTATCTTATCACATTTTACCGAGTCCTGACAAGGACTGTTTGCACTTACCACATTTCTATTGCTGCCAGACATGTTTAAACTTAAGTTACTCTGAGAAATAAAGCTTAAAACTATGTATTGTACCTGTTTAAACTTTTATCTTTTTCACTCTTAACTTTACATCTTTCATTTTGTGCATATCGGACTGATCCGATTGCTACACTTTGATGCATATTTCTTGTCAATGAAATGACTTTGATAAACATTCTGGTGATTTTCCTTTCCTTGATTAATTGATATGTTTGAATCTGATTTTCCTTGATCTTATTATAGATTCCATTTTACAAAGGAGAACATATCACATTTGATGTTATTCCCACGTCGATGGAGTTCTCCGTCAAGCATGACAGTCTGCAGTTAAAGGTAATACACATTTATGACGCGATCAAGCAAAATGAGTCACATGTCGGTAGTTTTCAATTTTAATATTTGTCCATCATTTAAAAGCAGGTGACAAATGCTACAATATGGTCCAAACCCCATTAACATTGAACTTATATTTTTTAATTAAAATACCCTGCTGATGAGAGGTTTGCCAATCTGGAGGTGAATCAAGTATTAATTTTGTTATTGAATTTATTGAAATATGGCACTGAATTTTTATTTATCTCATCATAAACATGAATACTTGATGAGAGCAGCCAGCCAACACCTGGATAACATTTCTGTTACCACATTATTATTGAATTATATTGGTATTGATTATATCAACATGTTTAATAAAACAATATTTTCTGATTAATTTTTTTAGTAAAAGTGTGTTATAATTAGAGACTTTTAAAAGTTAGATAAATGGTATAGATATAAACATTTCAATAAAAGCAATATTTTCTGATTAGATATTTTTGTAAAACTGTGTTATAATTTAAAGACACAGTCCAGCTGTGGGTAGAATAGATTTTTCCACTGACTATTAAGTACATAATGTTAGGTTCATTCAGTGATATCAAAATCAAATCTTTTAATGGATTTTGTTTAAAATGTACTTTTACTCCAGGCCTTTTACATTAAATTCACAAGATTGTAAAATTAGTCCTGAAATTCTAAAAATTTACATTTTTTTTTAAAGAGGGATGTAACTGTCAACCATATTTGATCAATTGGCCAAGACCACTTGCTGGAAATGACCTAGAAACATTTTGGAAAGGCTGCATGTATTTCACAGTAATAAAGTCCAGCTTTGAGTAGAAAATCGTTACAAAGATCACAAAACCTCAAATTTTGTAGAAAAGGGAGGGTGATTCCTTATACCAAATGACTGATGATGTCTTTCTACTGGGGCACTGCAAAGTTAACGCTAAGTTTTTAATGCTAAGTTTTAATTAGCGTTATCTGGCTGTTTCTATTGGGCAACTTAGCGGTAATTACCGTTATAAGTTACCTAGTAGAAACACGCTCTATGGTAATTCATAATTGTATTAATTAACCCTAACCCCCCTGAGTGCTAAAAAATGCTAATCCAAAGTCCCTCTCCAAACGCATGCGCCGTCAGTTTTCGATGACGTAGTCAACGGAGCCTATATAATGAGTGCAGTATACTGCACGAATGTGTAGCTGAGGGCCGTGGCTTAGTATAGTGGTTGGAAGGTGGGGCTTGAGAACGGAGGGTCCCCGGATCGAATCCCGGCAGGTTCCCGGAGATTTGGTTGGTGTTTTTTCCTCGAAAATTGTGATCCCGGTCAAAAATCCTAAACCGGGGTTAGGGTTATCACTCTCCACACAGCAGGAGTCTGCAGACAACATTCCAAAATGTTTCAAAAAATGTCAAAATTATTGAATTTCATTACCATATTTGGAATTAGGCACAAACAAATTTGTTATGTTGTCCTCGACAGCTTTCAGAGAGGAGGGGTGGGCGGGCGGATTTTTTTTAAATTTTTTTTTAAATTTTATTTTACCAGCAGAAGCTCAAAGTTCAGCCAACAAGAAGTTAAAATCACTCTAAGAGCCGCACATATATGTTATAAACACTTAATTTAATATTAATGCCATTTAAACTGTTTTAAAAAAAATCTGGAAAAAATCTGGAAAAAAAATCTGAAGAAAAAAAAAAAATTCTGGGAAAAAAAAATAAAAATGATTTTTTTAAAAAAAAAAACCCAACGATTTTTAAAAAAAGAAAATCTGAAAAAGAAAAAAAAAATCGGAGCGGCCCTAAAATGACGAGCGGGCGGTCGAGGACAACATAACATTTTTTTTTTTGGCCTTATTATGAGAAATGCATTGAAATAAGTACAAACATGCCTAGTATTGATTGTTTCAGTAATCCTGGAGATAGACTTAGAAAATTGGGAAAGGTTTCTGAAAAATCTGTTTTGTGTATGGTAGAACTAATAGCCGCATGAAAAGTGTTAAGATATCTAAATATTGTTCACTGGATTGTGTATATATGCAAAAGTATGATTTTTGAATAAATCCATATCCATATGACTACGGCAATTCTAAGCACACACATTTAATCTTTAAAGTCAACAAATATTGTCTCAATTTGATGACATTTTATGTTATTTATTTTAGAGATGTTATTTCAAAAGCTTTGAAAATATTGTTTATTATATCTTGCATCCGATATCTTCAAAGTATTAGCATGCAGACAAAAAGTACACAATATCTGTAGCCTTGTACTGTAAATATCAATTTGATGATATTTTATGTTATTCATATTAGAGATGTTATTTCAAAAGCTTTAAAATTATTGTTTATTATGTCTTGTATCCGAAATCTTCAAAGTATTAGCATGCAGACAAAAAGTACACAATATCTGAAGCCTTGTACTGTAAATGTCAATTTGATGACATTTTATGTTATTCATATTAGAGATGTTATTTCAAAAGGTTTGAAAATATTGTTTATTATGTCTTGCATCCGATATCTTCAAAGTATTAGCATGCAGACAAAAAGTACACAATATCTGAAGCCTTGTACTGTAAATGTCAATGACATTTTATGTTATTCATATTAGAGATGTTATTTCAAAAGCTTTGAAAATATTGTTTTATTATTAGGCAAAAAAAAAAATAGTTGTGTTGCCCTCATCCGGCCGGGTCAAAATTCTGAGAATGTGGGCCGGGAATTTTTTCTTTTTTTTTCCAAGATTTTTTTTTTTTTAAGATTTTTTTTTTCCAAGATTTATTTTCAAGATTTTTTTTCTCAAGATCTTCCAATCTGTGAAAAGAGATGGGCAAGAAACCAAAATATTCACCATTGGGTTGAAAATACATCCAGTAAGCGTTTTCCTTAGTATCTTCACACATGTTGACTGAAATAATAGGTATAAAATTGTTGATTTGCTAAAATTTAAAATTTAAAATTTAAATAATTTTTTTTTTAAATCCGGCCGGCCGTCCTTCCCGATTTTAGGCTTGTGAGGGCAACACAACTTTTTTTTTTGTTGGCCTTATGTCTTGTATCCGAAATCTTCAAAGTATTAGCATACAGACAAAAAGAACACAATATCTGTAGCACCTTCAACAGAATATTGATAATTTTCTTCTCAATTACCAACAGACTTCATTCAAGGTGGAAGGCTTTTCTGTGACTGGCAAGGTTGTATTGTCAACTGGGGTAAGTAGTAGGATTTTCTATAATGTTTTAAGAAATTCACTTGGCAAATATTATTTTATTAAGAAAGAGAAATATCGCAACAATTTCATAGTGTAATATGTATATATGAGTTAATGGGGGACTCAAGGAAGTTATTTTTTTAAATTTTGTGAGTGCTGTAATTATTGAACTATGACTCAATCTTATACTTTAAGACTGAGTTGGTGAATTTTGTTTCCGGTTTTTGTACCGAGTATCAGTTCCACAAATATGATGGAGCCAAACCATATCAGACTTCTTGTAGAGATCGCAAATTACACCCACTATAGATGGTGTGACCGGTGACGTAGTGCCCGGCAGTATGCGTGCGCACCTACAGG
Organism: Ophiura sarsii; assembly: GCA_035610835.1. Classification (NCBI taxonomy): domain Eukaryota; kingdom Metazoa; phylum Echinodermata; class Ophiuroidea; order Amphilepidida; family Ophiuridae; genus Ophiura; species Ophiura sarsii. The sequence goes on from CM069449.1 coordinate 61,928,693, forward strand.
GAATGTGCTTTAATTCACACTTGATTGATCATTTCTTACCATGCTTACGGTGTACTAGTGCAGTAGTCATGGTCTGCATCCCTAAGCACAATGAGAGACCAGGTACTAAATCTGGTTGCCTGGCAGTATGCGTACGCACCATAAGGGCATGTGCTTTTAAAATTGGCGCTCAGTGATGTGTGTTATGCTTTCAAATAGTATGATGTATGCAGTAGTACGTCATGGACTAGTACCTCTAGCATGTCTTTAGACCAGGCGCTAATCAATTTGTAAACATTACTGATGTAAACAACGGTCACCTCATCTATATAAAAATGGCTTAAATGTGTCTTGTTATTGATTTTTTTAACAGGGCAAAGGTGTTTTGGGGGCAAAGGTCAATGTGCAAGGAAAGAAAGAGGTCAACACGAAAGCAGATGGCTCATTTCAACTTGAGAAGATCAAGTCTGGCACCTATGTGATCAGCGTAACCAAGGATCATGTATTCTTTGAGCAGACTACAATGAAAATCAACCCAAATACGCCAAGACTTCCTGATATTGTTGCTTCGAGGTAAGTATAGGGTGTCCCAAAATATTTGACACCTTTCAAAGCTTTATATGTAAAATTGAAAACAAATGTCACAAAACTTATATAATTATCATTTTCAGATATTATGTGCTTTTCCACATCTAACATTTCAATTCTTTATCCCATTTAAAATCCCAATAGTTTCAGTTTGTGTGGTCGTGTACACATTGACAAGCCACCGGCAAAGGTATCGAGCAGTCGCCGAATGGTGACTTTGACCCAAGAGGGCAGCAAAGATGCCATCACCAAGCCAACACAGACTGATGGTAGCTTTTGTTTTGAGGTGAAACCAGGCGCATACAAGATACAGGTAAGGTTAATTGTTGTTTAACTTATTAACTCTGTGGCATACACAAACCGAGAAGGAGACTAAACTGGATTAATGATCACCAAGGACTGGTCCCAACATCACATACACAGTTCAACAAAAATAAGTTCCACTTTAGATTATGTCAGATATTTTTTAAATGAGTTATTCCATCGAAACGAGTTTTGGCACACATAATGTACGTGTGCACAGCAACACTAGAACGGGGCTACAACTACACAGGTGTTGTAATGCTCGAATGAGCACACATTGAATGGAGGAATACCTGAATTCAGAAGTTGCTAAATAATGTTTTGAAGGAGGGTGGTTAAGCAGCTTGAACCACGGTCTTGAACCACGGTTTTTGCTTGAACACTGCATTTTTCACCTTTTGAAGTGAGGTATTCCTCCAGTCAATGTGTGCTCATTCAAGCAGCACAACAGCTGTGCGGTGTTCAAGCAAAGACTCTGGTTCAAGTTGCTTAACCACTCTCCTTCAATACATCATTTGGCAACTATTGAATTGAGGTATTCCTCCATTCAATGTGTGTTCATTCAAGCATTACAACACCTGCGTAGCTATAGGCCAGCGTTGCTGTGCACACGTACATTATGTATGCCAAAACTTGTTTCGATGGATTTACTCATTTTAAAAATATCAGGCATAATCTAAAGGGGAACTTATTTTTGTTGAACTGTGTATATTGCGGCCATCTACAAAAAAATGGCAAACCTCGTCAAGGTACTGGGAAAAAAGAGTCAAAAGTTCATGGAATTCCACAATGACTGACCATGGCCATTTGGTTAATTTTAAGCTGCAGAGTGTTGTACAATCGACATGTCGTGCTGTGACGGGTAAAATAATGTGCCCTGTTGCGTCATGCTATGATGTTACTCCCATGTGAACAAGAACAGTACATTAAAATACAGGTTTACAGGCTTATTTATTTCGCATATACCACATATCAATACAAAGTCAGAGCAAAATAATTACAAACAATAGATATGCAAGGCTTCGTTGAAAAAAACTCACGAAGAGCTCAACGACCCCTTTGGAAAAATGGTAATGGTTGAGGTTATAAAAATAAGCATTTATGTTACATAGATAAAGCAATATAATAGAGAGATTTTATAAATATAATGAAATTATAAGTAATCTTTTAAAACTGGGTAGGTGTGCATACATAGACAGACTTAGTGCCAGACAGACTTACCGACCGACAGACAGACAGACAGGCACACGTTGCGCATGACAACAAAACAAATATGGACAAACTGGTTGCTCAAAAATGCCTATACATCACAAATTGCAGTTTTTTTTCTCGCCTTGTATAGCAAAGCTTTTAAATTATCGTACCAATTAATTGTTATAGGTATTGGTGTATCTATCGTTTATGTCATTTAACCCCTTGGGGTCTACCTGTCTATCTTACAGTGGTTCTGATTGGTTTATTACAAGATGTACTCACATGAATAGCCAATTCAAATGCAGCTTGTAAAATGTTTCACTCCAATCTTTATCAGGGATACAATTATTCTAACAATGTCTCTCATTGGTGCAATAAATGATGTATCTATCTTTTTAACCAATCGGCCGGTAGTTCTCAGGGGGTTAAATAACCAATCAAACATTTGTTGTTGTATTTTATCTGTGTAGCCCGTAGTAACTAAAGAGGAGAATAAAGCTGGATTAAAGCTCACCCCACCTCATCAGACTATACAAGTATCCACTAGCCCGGTTTTTGACATAAACTTTGCGCAATTTAAGGCAACAGTCAGGGGCGTCATCCAATGTTTAGGTTTGTATATAGTGTATTGAATAATAGTTAAAAACATGTATTGGAAAACGAACTTTTCATCTCAAAAAAATCCAATGTTTAAATCAGATTTCATAATGTAATTGTTTTACTTTTAGATTGTCAACTTTAATATGATACAAATATCAGCCATCATAGGAATCACAGCTGATTTCTTGTGACTTTATTGATGATGCAGCGCCATTTTTGTCTAGTTTGTGACTTGCGGTGAGCAGAATTATCAAATAGACCTGTTGCGTCTTTTATACCACCAGTCCAACACATCTTTGATCATCCACGTTAACAGTATCAGTAACATGGAGAGAGAGAACAAAATTAGACTGTTACACATATGTTGAGGATGGGAACACCAACTGAAAGTTTTTTGTGGTTAATTTTCAAGTGTCTTTTTTTCCAATATATGTAAAATTCTGGAAGCACCCAATGCCTGAGGCATATATTTGAATTGGAAATAAGATATGGGAGCTCCCATATCGTTTTATCTTAATATTTTCTATGAGGCTGAGAGTTTTGTTATTCATAATCAGTTACCATTAGGCGCAACAACAACAAAAAAGTTTGTTTCCAGTAGCAAGCCTGACAATTCAAATGTGAAATGTGTTTTTGTTTTTGTTATTTTTGCTCAAATTCATAGTGGAGATCCACTTGAAATGGTTTTATTAAGTCAAATCTGCATTTTTGTTATTCTTATGCTTGCTAAAGACAAAAGATGGTGCCCTAACAATAATTTGTTCAGGTATTTCTATAAAAAAATAAAATGTGCAAGAATCAAGCGTCTCAGTGAAATAAAACGTGTGCACACTACTGGAAAACAAACTTGTTTTTTTGTTGAGCCTTATATTGTTTTTGTTGCTAAATATTTATTTCAGATATCTGTAGTAATATGGAGATGAGGATTACTACTGAAGATGGGCAAGACGAGAGGCCCCTGGTTCAAATCTCCCAACAGCAGAGTAAACAAGCTAATTTCAATTTACGGGAAGTACTGCCTGGAAAATACAAAGGTATGGCCTTGTATATTATTCATACACTCTTAGTGGTGTCGAAACCAATCAGAGAGCAAGAAACTAAAATAAAACTCACTGCGCACACCACAGGCTTTGTTTTGATTTGTTGTTCAGGAATCGTGGGTTCGCCGATTTTCACTGCGGGTGTTAGCAAACTGGTTAACATTTTATTCGTTTTACATAGATCAAAAATTATGCTCAAATTGTGAATTTTGATTTGTAAGTGTCGTGTATGAATTAGGTCAATACATGCGTATGTTTTGTTTCTCGAAAAATTAGAAAAATCAATGCACTTGTGCAAATGTTGATATGCTCACAATAGCACTTCCCCTTCAGGGTCGTGCCATTATTCACACATCAACATCAGCGGGCGTGCATTGATTTGTCTAATTTCTCTCGAAACAACACATAGGCATGTATTGACCTATAATTAAACCGCATTATCACTATAGATGAGGTGACCGTTGTTTACATCCAATGTTTATCAACAAACGCAACGGGCGAAGGGACTGGACTGTCGATACACGCTTGAGGGAACAGCATATGACCACAACACTGTCCGCTATATGCCGTATTGCCCTTTATAATGCTTTGGCGAGAGTTTTAAAAGCACGGTTCCTAAACAAAACAGGATGCGCGCGCAAACTGCCGGGCAAAGAACAATAGCAACTAGCCACGTTTTGCCCGGTGTGACGTCACCTGTCACCCCATCTATAAGGTGCTGTGTTACAGTCAGATCATTTTGCAGGTCTGTTTGCCCGTAGAACAGAGTTGTTTTCGTCGCCTAAGCATGTGGGATTTAAACTTGAGATTGGCAAATAAGGCTGTTACTAATAAATAAACTATTATAAGGCATCCCTAATTCATATACCTTTTATGGTTCAGTCAGTGCAAAACGCTTGCATGGTGCAACATGTCACAGTGGTAATCTAATGTATGACGCTTGCATTTGTCAAAATAACATGTGTACTTTTCTTTGAGATTTGAAACTACAACAAAACAGCCCAACCAACTTGCCCAAACTGAAAGGGCCATCCGCCCATAGGGGTTTTCGTCGCCTTTGGTATGTTTAAACCTGGACTTGATATATTAAACCTACTTCATAGTCTGAACATCTTCAATCATGTAGCCAATTCTTGATTTTTTTAAACTTATTTGATCAACCTCAACTTCTAAGAATCCATACTTATTTGTCATGTGAATTTTATAGTTAAATCAGTTCCAAATTGGCCAGAAATTTGGTTTTGATCACTCCGTGCCCAGAAGTAATCCAAGCCTACACATATGCAGTTTTGGTCAAATGCACACAGTTTTGGTCACACGCATGCGTTACGCATATGTACGGTGCACTTGTTGCCTTCAAGCACACCCACATTCTTCTGTATTCATTGGCTACTGTAAGGAGGCTTCGCCAATTTGGAACTGATCAAACTATAGTAATCTACATGTGAATGTTACTTTACATTATCTCTGTTTTACCCGTCCTTTCAGTGACTATAATACAGGCTAACTGGTGCTGGCTGGCGGCAAGTCTAGACATAACAGTAGGAGAAAAGGATATTACCGGGTTAGAGTTTAAGCAGTCTGGGTATCAAATGCAATGTCATACCTCACACTCAACAGCATTGGTAAGTGACTGGGATTTGGAAAAGACTACTTACTATAGTTGTTAACATTCATCTGAACCTAATCTTTACTTAACACTTTCCACGCGGCAGGCAGCTGCAGCCCACATTCCAAAATGTCACGAAATGTTTCAAATATGTCAAAATTATTGAATTTCATTACCATATTTGGAATCATAATGAGAAATGCATTACAATAAGTACAAACATGACTAGTACTGGTTCAGTATTCCTTCAGATAGACCTTGACATCTGAGAAAGGTTTCTGAAAAATCTGTTTTGTATTTGGTAAAACCAACAGCCGCGTGGAAAGTGTTAACTTTACGAGATCAGGATGTTACGGGTTTAGAATTTAAACAGTGGGTATTGAATGCAATGCCATACCTCACACTCCGCATTGGTAAATAAACTGGGATTTGGAAAAAAACTACTAGTATATTTGCTATAATCAAGGTATTGGTTGATTAGAAAAATCAGTGAGTTTACTTTAAAAGTCCATATGGTGTTAACAATGAAATGTTACAACTTAAGTATTTACAATTAAAAGATACTCAAAGAAAGGATCTGAATTTGTTACCATCATTTTATACCAAACTTTACATTTTGATCAAACAACTAAAATTGTTTGGCCTTTTTTTAACCATTCTCTAAAATGAAGTTTATCAAAAATACTAGTATACCTATTTAGAAGGAGAAAATATTAATCCAGAGTGTTGTACTTTTTTGGCAATCAATATTTACGATGAGCCCTTTCAGAACATGAAACATTTAAACATAATCATTATTTAAAAAACCTATTGGTAACAAAAGCAAATAATGCTAAATCATTGTGGTATATTTTTGTTTGATAGGTGTACACCCATGGAAAATCTACGAAGGATACTAAGAGCTTTGATTTAACCGCCAGTTTAAACCAGTTCTGTCTGGACAAACCTGGAAAATACCAGTTTGTGCCGAAATCTTGTCACCAGTTTGATCAGGAGACATATACCTACGACACGTAAGTATTAAGCTCTCTTACTAGCAACAGGATGGGTAGCATAATAAGAAATAATTCCAAATTTGAACTTTGGAACAGTTGGACGTCTTTATCAACGGTGTATGACTTTTGATCCAAAGTTGCCAGAAGGTGTTGACTTTCCAGTGATGTCACAGGATGTATCTGATGACGTAATATGAATCAATTGATTATGCAGGTGACTACATGTCCTCTTGGTACAGGATGAATTTGATAACATATACTGAATCAATTGACCGTACAGGTGACTAAGTTGGTAGGCCCCCTCTCTCTTCAACACCTTCCATTAAGAAAGACATCCGATCAGACATCGAAACTGTCTGTAGAACATTTAGTTCAAATGTTATCATTATTTCTATAAAATCTCATTATGTTTCCTTGGATTCCTGATGAAACTATTTTCTCGGGCTGTGTAACAATCATTTTTCAAACGATGGTATTCCCTATAGCCTTGAATCTCATCAGTCAATTTCTAGGGTCAATTTATTGGGAAAATACACATTTCTTAAGGTAATGTGTATATTTTTAACTGGTTCTGTACTTGTACAAGCATTTCGTGACAAAATCAGTGTTTGCATTTACAAGATATGGCAATCACACACAAGGATTCTTAAAACTGGTTTTATCAAAAAGTGACCCATCACATTAAAACAGACCAGTTGTCGGCAAACCTCATTTACAAAGAAGACAATCAAAAATTAAGAAAATAAAAAGAATTTATGATCCTTAAAGCTGCATAAAATCTTCATTTCTTGTTCAAATTCAGATAAATAATAACTTAGAAGCATGAATTTTAAATCTCATTTTTTATTTCTGGAGACAACAGGTCTGTTTTTTGATGTGATGGGTCACAAATGTTCATCACCAGTCACACACAAATGACCACATGGCATATTCCCTACTTCAGCGGTGTATTCTTGTGAATTCATTTGTATGCTATGTGAGCGTGTTGGCGCAGCGGTTGTTCCCTCGCCTTGCACCAATGAAATCCGGGTCAATTCTGTGCACGACCGCGGGCTTTATGTGCATTTGGTTTATCACGATCCATGCACGCTCTCGCAGGTTTTCTCCGGGTTTCTCCGGTTTCCTCCTGCTTTCAAAATCAGTGATCAGTTGTTTCGGTTATCAAAAACTTCCTTGACCCAATGGTATTTGGGGAGCTGCATTGAAAAATGGTGGATGTTACAATCTAACTGCAGATATGTTTGCGCTAGAAATTGGCAGCACCCTAGTTGATGCAACCTGATTCTGATGATTCACCAGCAGCAAAATCACAGCACTTTGAGCCATTTGGAAAAGGCGCTATATAAATACTGATTATTATTATTATTATTATTATGTGTTGTTGCTGTTAAAAAAACCGTAATGCATAAATGATCTCTATTGGTCAAGTGAAAGGATTTCTTTAGTGATACAAATAACATTATACAAAAGGTTTTTCAAACATGTGCCTTGATATTATTGTTCCTTTTGTTATAGTATATTGTGTATCTTTCTTCATGACTCTCTTGTAAAAAGAGAACCAATATTTAACCAAAATCTTCTTTTGTTATGTCACAAAGTAATAACAATTAATCAATTAATTACCATTTGATGTCCTGTAGGTCATCACCCAGCATGCTGACACTAACAGCCATCAAGCATCATGTGACTGGTATCGTAGTCGCTAAGCAACAGGCATCTGATATCACCATAACAATCAAGTGAGTATTATACTTGTTCTCTGTTTTGATCTTGTGGTAGAGAATTCCAGTTTTGAGGAACCTGGATTGCAAGTCAGTGAGTAGTGACAGTGACAGGCCTATAATGGAATGGATAAAATCTCAAACAACGGGGCAAAATACATAGCATAATGCAGCGCAGTTTCATGCGCAAGGGCTTGCATCGCATTTTTAATTAAGTGTGGAATGTCACAACAACAATTCGCGTCAGATTTTTGATTAGAACATCAATGCTGCTTCTAGAAATTAATATTCTTTGTCATAAACTGTGTTATTATCTCTTCATCAGGTCATCTATTGAAACAGAACCTGCATTAACACTGGGTCCATTGAAATCTAAGGAGCAGTTGGTGGCAGAGACTAAAAAGAAGTCCAATGCTAATGATACAAAGACTGGGGGAGAGACTAAGCTGGAAGGCCCAGGCACCTATGAGTTCTCCCATTGGGCAAGGTAAGAAATAACGTTTTTGTTCTGTTTGATGTAAATCAATTGATTTAAGAAAATTATAGTGAGGCCAAACAAAGAAGAAAGTCTGTCTCAGAAACATTGTGCAAAAAAGGTAAGTGCTGGGTGATCTATGAGGTATGCAATTTTTTTGTTTGTTTTTTTTGGTTTTTTTGTTGCTTATCCAAGCTTACAGAGATTTTTTTAACTCTTTTTAAAAAAATTATAAAATAAATAAAATTAAAATTAAATAAAATATATTTTTTTGGCCCCCAGCGCATAGACCTAATGTAGCTTATTTCGCATACCAATGCGGGCGGGCTTCTGAGACAGACCTTCTTTGTTTGGCCTGACCTAATTGTTTTTTATTTGAATACTATCAAGAGAATTGACTGACAGACTGATTTCCCCCAAAATCAAGTTATATTCCCTTTCAGAATCTTTGGATGGTGTCATATCGTCGCTGTTCTGTCAAAACCTTGTATCTCCATCTGGCCCTTCAACCAGTATAAAGCAATACTTCCTATGTATAATCTTTGGGTTGTCTGCTCTAAACTTATTCAAGGGCCAAAACACAACTGTAAAATCCTTGTAAGTGCTCTTGCCCCTGAACATGTATAAAGCCACAGGCTATGTATCTTGCTAGACATCCCATATGGAATAAACCATGTACTACTATTACAACATATTTTAATTGTTATGTGCATGCGCACGTCAGTTATGGGACGTATATAGCAAGACATTGCCAACACATGCATAACCGTTGGGTAGTTTTACTTAATATGTGTTGAAGTGTCGGAAAAACAAAAGATTTTGACAGAACAGCGACTATATGTTTGTGTGTATTGATGGAACCCAATTGGGGGGAATAGTCATTGCATATTCTTAGTAAACCATCATGCTCCAGTATGGTCAAGAGAAGAAATCATGGTTGGCAATCAATGCGCTATGTAAAACTGTGACAAACTTCAATTGTGTTCGTCAGACGAACCGGTTCATCGTGAGTACAACAAAGTATCTTCTCATAATCATGTGATCTGTACCTAAGACCTTTCTATGTCTCTACACACACTCTTTACAATGTTAGCTCATGCCCATCGTCATGCCTTACTGGACAATTGAATGACCATGCAAACTTTAAACATTAGGTGTATCCATGCTGTGTGCGTTCAAAGCCTTACAATCACAAGCCCATTAGCAGTATTGTCACCTTCAGTATGAATAGATTGAGGTTGTGATACTATTATAAAGTTTGTCGACATACAAAATAATTTGCTGGATTCATGTAACTTTTTTTCATCAAATCCAAGAAAAGGTTGTTTTATATTGGTTCAAAACTGTGATCATTAGCGAAAAGAAAACCAAATCTTGAAAGAAGAAACACAGTCCTCTCCAGTGATATTGATGAATCCACTAATGATCAGCATTTAGCTTGTCAATCCCCAAAGCTCAAAACTGCTTGTTTGTAAGGGAACCTGTACAACTTCATACACATGTTATTTTGATTTTGTTATCATATTTTTAAATCATGGTGCATTGTTTGCCTACTAGGATTTCTCCTCTTAGTATGGTCAGTACACTGTATGCATCAGACGCTCAACACACCCTAAAAGCAGGCAATCGATTCTGAAGGCAACTATATGAAGAGCTGTGTTGCAAAAAGGGCCTACATCCATTTCTACCTGTTACTCATTTAGCATTATTGAATGGATGGCTATTCATTTATGTGGAATGCGGCTTGTATTGTTGGTGCCTCAATTGGTGTGCATGGATGCACTAATCCAAGTCATACAGAAACAGTAAATGAGTAACATGTTGGAGTGGTCTGGTGGCCCTTTTGCAACAAAGCTCTTCATATATAGTTTGATCTGTTCCAAATTGGCTATGCCTCATTACAGCACCGAATGAATACAGAAGGACACGGGGGGCATATAAAGGCAATAAGCATGCAACAAGCACCCGTCATTATATGCATGACGTGTGTGTGTGGCCATAAACGCATGAGTACGCTTGGATTACTTTTGAGCGCGGAGAGATAAAACTGAATATTTATCACCAATTTTTGATTATAGTATGTATATTTCTATTAAACCTGATTTTAAAACTGATAATTATCTCTTTCTAGGAACGGTGAGACACTTGAGATAATACCAAGTTCAGCCCAGATCTTGTTTTATCCACACATGGTGGAATTTACAGTCCAGAGTGGTAAGTATGGGCATCCTTAGAGAATTTTAAGTCAGTCAGCAAGGATGCACATTTCTTAGTTCAGTGAACAGAATCTGCCCATTTCAAATTGAGATCAGAAATCTTCGGAAAAACGGTCACATGGACTAGATGCGTAGTGCGTTCTTCGCAATGGTTGATAGTATTCATAGCATTGATTTTCCGCCCAGTGGTTTACTATGTTGACATACAAGCTTACACTCATGAGAAGTAAAACTAGTAGCGAGACTATTTTATTTTTACCAACAATGGCGTCAATACCGGCAATTTCAAAATTTATCGAGCAGACGGTAAATGTGAAAGTATTACGCCGAATCTCTTTTATCTCACCGTTTTTGTTACTGAAACACCGCCAGATACAACTTTGTGAGCAAGACAATCTTTCACCAACACCAGCGCAATCTACACTCAGGTTATTACAGATACTGGGTTGTAAACACATTTGTTTTTTCTGTTGATGACTTGAAGTCATCCACTGATGTAAATTCTGATTAATAGTGTGTATGAATTAGGTCAATACACTGGTGCAAAATGATGATATGCTCACAATCACAAAAAAACCATACACATTTATTGACCCATAAACATTTCCCTATTCTAATTAAATTTTGTTTTTCCGTATTGCGCTTTTGAATGGAAAATCAACAGAGTTCAGAAAAATAGGATCATCAAACTTGTGCCCAAAATAAATTGGTTCGAGCTGCATAACTGTGGACATATGAGCGTTCAGAACTAACAAGTTTGATCACTGTATGTTTCCACTATCGGATAACTTTCATTACGGGGTTACTGCTGTATAGTTAAGTCAGTTCCAAATTGGCGAATTGATACAAAAGAGTGGGAGGGCACAAAAGGTCTCATGACGCAACATGGCGCCCTATGAATCATATGCGTGACGTGTGCATATGCCATAAAACCGCATATTTCTCACCAATTTGGAACTGATTAAATATAGTATAAATGTCTTTCAGTGCAAGATGGTAGGATTGTATCCATACATATTTATTACTACAATGACCTTTAACACTTTCCACACAGGCTATTAGTTTTACCATATAAAAAACAGATTTGTCAGAAACCTTTCCCATTTTTCAAAGTCTATCTCAATGATTACTGAACCAATACTAGGTACATTTGTACTTATTGCATATCTCATGGGGATTCCAAATATGCTGATGAAATTCAATAATTTTGATATTTTTGAAACATTTTGTGACATTTTGGAATGTCGTCTGCTGCTTGGAATGTGTTAAATAAATAGTGGAAAGCACATTACCACTGTTGTCATCACCCTGTATTCAAATGCCATACTTTTAAAGGTAGATGACCCGATCACATTTTCATAACACAGATTTTTCTCAAACATATGGAGATTTTCATATGAAAGATCATATTTTTCTGATTAACATACTGAAATTTGACGGTCCAAATCAGTATGATTACGGAGAAATCGGTGAAATAACATCAAATTACCGCAAAAGGTGGTTACCACCAATATAGTTTGTGTACAACTCAATGGGCACATTTCACGGCATCTTGTGCATCTAAAATAAGAACCATTAGAGTTATGCAACTCAAACTTTGGAATACAACTCTTTTAAGGATGACCTTTCATGTAGAATAGAAAACTTCAAGTTGAAAATCGGAACATCTTCCTTTAATATCTCAACAGCCTCTGGTTCAGGTTGCGTTGGACAAGTAGCAGAATTTGAGGGTCGTGCTGGAGTATTTGTAGCCGGATCAGTATTGCCAGCACTGAGCGGCGTCAAGGTAACGGTCTTTACCATTGTCAAAGATGGTGATGAAGCACGACCACCTATTCATGTGGAAACGGACAAAGAAGGACAATACAGGTACGTTAAGTCAATTTAAATTCTATAATGTAAATTGGTTTGTTTTGGCATTTTTTGTGAATCGATTGCGCTCGCTTCCTCTGGGAATTTAAACACACTTAAAAAGTTCCCCATTCATTCCAAGCAATACCAAGGAAGAAAAGAAAAAAAATCAATTTTCACATGATATTTTTATAGTCACTGTCATAATGCTATGGACGATATCCAACTATTTAACGCAAGCATGTTTGACCACCCATTCATGTGGAAACAGACAAAGAAGGACAATACAGTTTCGTTCAGTCAATTTAAATTCTGTAATGTAAATTGGTTTGTTTTGGTGTATTTTGTGGATCGATTGCGCTCGCTTCCTCTGGGAGTTTAAACACACTTAAAAAGTTCCCCATTCATTCCAAGCAATAAAGGCAAAAAAAAAAAAATCAATTTTCACATGATGTTTTTATAGTCACTGTCATAATGCTATGGACAATATTCAACTATTTAACGCAAGCATGTTTTGTTGCTGAACAAAATATGCATGCATGCGCGTGATGATTTCATGATTGACTAATCAGGTATTTTTTCGAAAGCGTCCGGTACGCATGTACGCACATATGCACACATTGTTGGAATTATGTCCATAGCATTATGACACTGACTTATACCGACACAGATGAAGTATAATTTTAAAAATCATATTGTTATTTTCAGGGTTGGTCCACTACCAGATACCGCTGGTTATAATGTAGATGCTTCAATGGAAGGTTATATACTCACACCTCATCAGGGTCATCTGGGACACTTCAAGGCATCTAAACTTGGTGATATAACAGTCAAGGTATGCTGAAAAAGATAAACAAACATTAAAGATTATTCGTTGGAATTTAGATTTTAATCCTGAAAATACTACAGGGTGTCCCAAAAGGTGGTGGTCTTTTTTAAATAGCATAGCATAGCTATTTTCCCAAATGTATGTGATACCATGTAACCATGATGTCTGTCATAACAAAATGGCCGTGTATGATGATGAGTTAATGTAAAAGATATAATAATCATATATGTGTAAGAATTTGCTGGACTTGAGCTCCTCTTGAATGGGTTACTGTTAAAGTGCCAGTGAATACCACCAAAGTAGCTGCACAGTATCGGTAACCAGGGAGTTTAATAGTAATGGGAGAGGCTATTCGAATCGCAAACTGAAAGTCTCCCATATATGGAACTGGGGCGTTCCTAAGTGGGGCGTGTCTGAAAATGTACCTTGTAAAACGAGGGCGCTATCTTGACAACGCCATGATTGACAGCACAAAAGTCCTTATAAGGGACATTGAGACGTTCGATTCTGCGTGATGTACCTTTTGCGTCAACTCATTAGCATAAATGTACCTTGTAAATCGAGGGCGAAAAACATTAGAGGCTTCAACGTCGGCAATGGGAATATGTGTACAGTGGCACCGACCTGCGGTAACTCTTTACTACTGCGCGACTACTTTGGATGTACGTACTGCACAGGTACTTCTCATACAAGCACTAAGCATACAATACCTGTACAGGTAGGCAGCCGAGTAACCATGATGTCGGTCATAACAAAATGGCCGTGTATGATGATGAGTTAATGTAGAAGAAATAATAATCATATATGTATAAGAATTGGCTGGACTTTGAGCTCCTCTACATCCAAACCTTTGTCCATTTGAGTAAGTTGATGTAGACTGAATCCTTCCTGTCTTCACAATTTACACACGGCGAGGGTGCTCAATATGAGGACTGATAGAGGGACAAGGAGACCCAGTCTAGACTGAATCCTTCCCGTCTTCACAATTTACACACGGCGAGGGTGCTCAATATGAGGACTGATAGAGGGACACAGGGACCCAGTCTAGACTGAATCCTTCCCGTCTTCACAATTTACACACGGCAAGGGTGCTCTATGTGAGGACTAAAAAACAGGCAGTTCTAAAAGTGTGCGGTGATGAACTCAGGAATAAATATGATCTAATTCGTGCACCATCATGCAGCATTGGGCGTGCTGATTTACCTACAATGATGCAGTTTGACGATCATTAGACACGCTACAGTTTCAGTTTATTTTAGACCAAATAGGTGCTTTGGTGTTTTTGTCAGGCACAAATGACGTGTTTGAATCACACTTTCAACTGACATCTTTTTTACTCACATTGTCAGATATTTCATATGCGCACATGAAGTGTCCCAACTGGTTTTGAACAAGATTATAGGTAAATGGCATTCAGTGAATGAGTTAAGCTTAACATGCAGATGAGTGCTTAAGTAATAGAGCATTTATAATAGTAAAAGAAGTGTCAAATAGATATAATACTGTCAATACTCTTTAAAAGTTGAATTGCAGAACACTTTCTCTTAATATCGATCACTGACACATGTTGTGGTGACCAAATGCTACTCTCACAAAGAAAAACTGTTTACCTTGTTGATTTTTTTCTTTCAAAAATATCATGTAGTTAAAATCTATGAATGTTATTTGTCATTCAAAGGTGGTTGATGATGCAGAAGCCCCATTACAGGGGGTGCTCCTCTCGCTGAGCGGTGGGAAGTTCCGTAGCAACAATCTGACCAATGCTGAGGGCACCATGGTATTCTCTAGTCTAGGACCAGATCAGTATTTCCTGAGAGCGCTGATGAAGGAGTATAAATTTGAACCGGGATCACAGGTATGTACAAAACGGTACACCCATAGGCCAAACACAAAGAGACTTTTAGAATGAAAGTTCATCTGTGTTGGTGATAAATAATTATGAAGCTAAACTTCAAAAAGGTCAAGTCGAGTCATTAGTCTGCTGATGAAAGGTGTAGTAACACCTGAAAATTCCAGGTAATTATTTCTTGTGTTGAGATTGAAAGTTTAGCTTCATATATACACTAGCAACCAAAAGTCAGCGAATTTTATTTTGAAAATTGACACACTGCCTACCATTGGATTGTATAGGCTTTAATGAGCTTGATGAATTATTCATGAGCTATTTTCAATAGGAAATCTGTATGGGGAAATTGAAATCTGTATGGGGAATGGAGATTCAACATAGGCACATATTTTCTTCAATTTCATGGAATGGAATGAGCAGATGTGGTGGAAACATGCATTTATTAATGAAAAGCGATTCAGCAACACATATGTTCAACTCATAGTGAAATATTGTAATATCTGGGATGATTTTGACACCATAACCAAGTGTCTAATGATCTTTGGTTGCTAGTGTATCAAATCATTGGACAAGGGGCATCCTAAATGAGGATAATATATAATGAAGTAGCAGTTTATATGTTTTGCTCATAATAATTTGGTCCTCAAGAAGTCAGAGATAATCCTGAAATAAACTTGACCAATGGCAAACCTGTTAAACACATTACTTAAAGGTAGATGTTCCGATTGCTGGTCCGATTTTCAACTTGATGTTTCTATTTTATATGAAAGGTCATCCTTAAAAGTGTCGCGTTCCAAAGTTTGAGTTGCATAACTCCAAAGGTTCTATTTTTAGCAGCAAAAGGTCACAAAACATTTGCCCATTGAGTCATACACAAACTGGTTGGTGGTTAACCACCTTTGGCAGTAATTCACCACATTTTAGCCTATAATTTCTAAATGGAACATTTCTGGCCCCTAAGATTTTACAGACATAATGAGAAAAATATGGGGATTCTTCTGATATCAAAATATCTTGATGTGAAGAAAAAAATCATAGCCTCAAAAAAGTGATCGGAACAAACACCTTTAAATACAATATTTGTCATTTATGATATTTCTATTTCAGATGTTGGATGTTGCAGAAGGTGCATCAGTGAATCTTCTGATCAAGGGACAAAGAGTTGCATTCAGGTAGGTCACAACCACAGTGGCTGCACCAGCATCAACATTTGGGAGGGGTCAAATGGGGGGGGGGGGGGGGGCAAGAACTAAAGGTTTGGGGGAAATGTGCATGCATTTTTTTAGATTTTATTGAAAAATTGCCTGAAAATAGAATAATTTGTTCTAAATTAGACATTTCAGACCAATTTTAAGTTAATTTTAATTTTGACATTATAAAAATTAACATTTTCCTATGAAGAAAAAAATAGTAAAGACTATGAACTTAATGACAAAATATGTTGTGAAAATGACCACCAAACATGGCCCATTTTACTCTCAGCAATTTGGGTGTAAAAGTTTATTTCTGTTCATGCTTTGTTTATCGAGTAGAAGAAATGATGAAATTCACATGTCTAAAGTAAAAGCTACCATTTATTTAACGCATACTACATGTACATTTGTTCAGTGCAAAGAAGATTTATTGAGCAACACCAGCATGCTTCACTTTCATCACATGACCACTGATTTCTGTCACCAGTGTTGATTTGTTCCTATTGACATTACATTGCAATGAAAGGCTTATTATAATGTTGTTAAATGAGGATCTTTAAGAAAATCCTGCTGCAAGTAGTACAATTGATGTGACTTCAATTCAGTCTCTCTTGTTTTGCTTAAAGACCGTTTATTTTTTGAATAACACATTTTAGTTGAGATTCAACATCTTTTCATATCTGTGGCCAAGATGTCTATCTGTACCATGTATTATGAAGGTGGAAGTTAGACTATCTCCAGCTGCTATAGTCGTCGCCAGAATACTTCAGCACTTTTTTAAAAACCGCCAATGCGCGCGTCTAGTTAATGAGCGAGTGGGCGGGGACATTCATGACCCATAGATACAATCGCGTCCAATCGGATTACAGGAGCCGTGAAGCCTCGACCTGCTCAAAGTTTACGCTGTTCTACAACGCACTTCTGTGTTTACGCTGTACGCAGTTGTCACAGAAAAAAGTGCCGAAGTATACCATGACTATAATAACTTTAACGCATCTTTTGCACTGTTTGTTGTGGGGACAATTCCTGTTAGCACCGTTAGTGGTGCTCAAGAATACTTCTTTGTGTTCAGTGCGTGTGGGCAGAGCTTGAGGAAAACTGCAAGCTCATCCAAGCAGTGCATGGATCACGCAATATGCAAGGATCACGCAATATGTGTGATCACGCAATACGCAATAACCGCTAAATTGTTGAATGAATGGGCCACCTAAGGAGTGAAAAATTGACTGGGCCGCACCTAACCAAATTTTCTAGCAATGACCTGCTGTTAATTTCAAACCTGTGATTCCGAAGACTTTCAAGCAATAGGTGTGTGTGCTTAATAATCTATTTTCACAAAAAAATGTCATCTCAATACAGTACATTTAATGTGGAAAATAGACCTACGCACATATTGAGGAACATCATTTGTGCCGATAAATACCTAAGCAGCTAGCTCGTTTTTTTGTGATGATGCAAAATAGATTGATTTTTTTCTTTTTCTTGAGACATCTCGCGTGCCACAAAAAAACACTGGCGGGTTTAGGCCAAACAAAAAAATAGGTTTGTCTCAAAGCTTGCGCGCGCATTGGTTTTGAAATGCCAAAATACCGCGTCTGAAATGCAGGAAATTGTAAAAAAAAAAAAAAATACATACAAATTTTTATTTCGAGTTTTTATTAAAAATATCGGCAGATTTTCCTTTTCTCAAACTTTTACATGACTCAGTTCTTCATAAAACGCTGCACAATTGTTCTTTACACAACTACATCACAATATACATTTCAAATAGAAAAAACAATATCAGAAAGTGTCAACGGTTGCAAATAGTAAGAGTAAAAATTGACACACAAATAAAAAAAAATGTAAAAAAAATAAATAAATGGAAGACAAAAAAATGCATGCGTCGCCCGATTTTGAAGCCTTCGCAAGCTTTGAGACAAACTTTTTTTTTTTTTTGGCCTTAAAGGAATGGGTGTTATGACTTTGCTATGTTTTTATCCACCATTGCAGTGCATACGGTACCATAACCTCCCTCAATGGTGAACCAGAGCCAGGGATTGCTCTTGAGGCACAGGGGGTGGACAGCTGCGGGGAGGTGGTAGAAGAGGGCGTATCGGATCAAGAAGGCAAATTCCGCATCAGAGGATTACAGGTGAATTCTCATTGTTTTGTAATAAAACATGTATTATAATCTTCCAATTTTTAAAAATTCAAAATGACTAAAAGAAAGCTAAATATATGTCCATGTTAGTATCATAAGCATTTTTAACTAATAACAATGATGTGCACAGGCTGAAAAAGTAGGCAATACGGAAAGCTCCTTGCAGTGAAATTTAAGCATTTGGAGGGAAATTTTGGCATTAGGAGGGAAATGTTACTCTTTCATTAAGAAATGCATTCCATTTTGGAGGGACATTTGGAATCGCTTGCCGGGGGAAAAAACATTTTTTCAGGCCATGATGATGTGCATAGCTAAATAAATGCACCTTTCTCTGTATAAATCATTCGGGGACACCAGAAGTTTCTGATTGGAATCCATGTGACGGTATTTAATGTCATGATTTTCTTCTAGGTTTTCTCTTTCTCTATCTCTTTCTCTCTTTATATGTATATTTAATTGTTTTATAGAAAACATAATTTGATCCCTGTTTAGAATGCAGCACATTTCATCCACTTCTTGTATGTATTCATTGTGTTTTATATATGTTATATTTTGACAGCCCAAATGTACATATGAGCTGAGATTACGTAGTGGTGAGATCAATGGACATATTGATAGAGCTGCACCTAAATCACACAAAATTGAGGTAAGTAGGAAGAAAATGGTATGCAGAGCTGCCAACACTCTGGTTCCTGCTAGGGACTCCTTGGAAATAAATCTGGGCACACAATTTAATAACCTCCCTGATTGGGTAAACGTTTTGTCTATTTAGAGGCATATTATGTGATCTTTTCCGGGGGCCCTCTATTCATGAATTCTTTTTAGAAAGTAGATTATCTTGCAGATTTACATTTCTGATCATAAATCATAGATTTAAAGAGTGAAAATAAACTGTCAGGTCTGCGCGACAATTTATTTTTCACTCTTAATTCACTCGAAAACCATGATTTTGAAGTAATTAGGAATCGTATCGCTCTGTAACTCATAATATATTTATGATTTATGATCAGAAATGTAAATCTGCAAGAAAATCTACTTTCTAAATGAAATCATGAATAGAGGTTGCTCCCTGAAAAAGATCACATAATATGCCTTCAATGAAAGCAAATAGTTCTCGCACAATTTGCCACAATTTGCCCCATACCCTCTTATGCTAATGTGTACAATAAGGCATACACAGCCAGTAGGGAGGTCACGCTGCATGTCATATTTTGTTATACGCAAGAAAACAATGGAATCCTAGTGACTGCAATATTTGCTAGAAATAGCTTCGGAAAATGGTCTATTTGGGCATCTCAAAAACTAAGAAACGTGTTAAAAATCATGTAGAATTTTAGAGGAGGGTCATCAATAACATCTGCAGAACGGTAAAATGTATAGTTTTAAACACGTTTGGTGACCAAATTTATGTCGTACAATGTCGGAAAAATCACGTTTTGAAAATCCGTGGTCTTCAAAATTACAGGAATCCTAACTCATTCTAAACCTCACCAAATCATGAAATGAACCCTCGTCTACAAAAAAAGTCCATGTACGTATTGCTCTATCTGCTTGGAGATAGCGAAGACCACGGAAACCTCATAGCTTTATACCACGGAATGAAATCTGCCATAGACATTACATGGCGAAAATCGTACAGATTTGCACTGCAGACCTCTGTGTAGGGAGTGCTGACAATAGCATGACAATAGCAAGGTCGTTTGACTATTGTGTTTGTGCACGTTTGTGATGACTGACCCCATTTAACAATCTTTATAGCTTTCATATAGGACTTGGGTGACCTAACTATTGACTGTACAGGGGCATGTTAAAAATCTATTGTTGAATTATTTGTTTAAATTATAGTAATTTTTAACAAAAGAACCCCAGCCTTTGTTTGGTTATATCTCAAAATCAATATTTCCAAATTGCGACTCATTTTGCTTGATCACACCACTTATATCATTGCTATAACCCTAACACTCCCGGTGGATTTTCCAACGAAATTTTTTTCAAGCAAAAAAAACACACACAACAAGAGGTGCCACGCCCCGGGGTTTGAACCCACGACCTCTCGGTTACAAGTCCAACGCTCTACCAAGTGAGCCACGGGGGGAGCTATGCTGGGCGAGTGTATTCGCCCAGCTATGTAGCCCGGGGCCATTATTTCACCCAAAAACCTCAGCGGCAGGTGGAACCGACAGGCTGGGAAATGGGATTTCATGGGGTGTGGGGCTGTAAGGGTTAATCAAGGTGAAATTAGAGAAAAAAAGTGAAAATTAAAAAGAAGGAAAAAAATCGTTCAATAACCCTATAACACTCCCGGTGGATTTTCCAACGAAATTTTTTTCAAGCAAAAAAAACACACACAACAAGAGGTGCCACGCCCCGGGGTTTGAACCCACGACCTCTCGGTTACAAGTCCAACGCTCTACCAAGTGAGCCACGGGGGGAGCTATGCTGGGCGAGTGTATTCGCCCAGCTATGTAGCCCGGGGCCATTATTTCACCCAAAAACCTCAGCGGCAGGTGGAACCGACAGGCTGGGAAATGGGATTTCATGGGGTGTGGGGCTGTAAGGGTTAAGAGAATATGTTGAGGGTTGAGCGCCAGAAGGCCTTAACTCAACTTTTGGGCAAAATGAGATTTTGGTACCAAATTAATCAATATAACCTAGATTTTCAGAACCATAAAGAGATCACTCATAAACAATCTTAATTTGACTAAAACTAGAAGTTGGGTGCTACAGTGTATTGTTATGAGTGCCAAATATTTGAAAGTTGATTATCTCAGAGTAGCATTTTTTGAGTTATGGCCTTCTGGCGCTCAACCCTCGATGTATTCCTATTCAATCTCAAAAAGTGAATAGATTGACTTTACTTTTCATTATTGGGTGGACGGTCACAAATGTACACACATACAGAACTGATTGTTTTTATGTCACCACATTTTCTCTCTTGACAGGTTGAAGGAAGTGATATAGAAAACCTCCGCATCATTGTATTCCGTCGTCTTAACCAGTTTGAAATAGGTGGTAATGTCATCACATCTAGTGACTATGTACCTACGTTAAAAGTGAGTACAATTCAGCAGTAACATCTTGATTGATTTTGATTGATGGATTTTATTAATATTTCACAGTCGTGGCCCCAAGGCCAAATTACATGAAATTGACATGATAAAAAACATTGAAAAACAAGGCAAGGTAACATATTGATTAATATAAAAGAGAATATTGCACATATAAATTTAAAAAACACGTTAAGAATATCAAATTACATTATGTACATAGCAAATACCATGCTGCTGCTGTATCCGATGACATTTTGGAAGTATATTCTTGTTGTCAGGCCAATGTCACACACTTCCAATAGGGAAAAACAGGATAAACATATTTATTTGATGAACTACTATTATTCTCAAATTTCTACCATTGGTAATTAGAAATGTGCACGAGTTTAAAACTTCATGAAACAGCAATACTGGCCTTATTCACGGCATGAAAAAGTTGTGAATGTAAACTTTGGAATAACATTGTGTAACTTTGCAATGCACTGCTACAAGGTAGATTGGAAATATTTGGGGCATGACATTTTCGTGAGTAAGTGCTCAAATTTAAATGCACGCGGACATATCTAGTTTTACAGTATGTTTCCAAAACGGTTTTGACCACAAGTATGCTGTTGTTTTCCCCAGTGGATTGAGCTTGCAGGCTGAAGTTGCTGTCATAATAATTAGATTTCAAATAGGCAAGCGTCACCAGGAAAAATGGGGGGAAGGGAAAAGAGGAAAAGAAGGGGGAAAGGGAAAGAAAAGAGAGAGAGAATGGAAAAAGGGAGGAAAAAGAAAAAGGAAAAGGAGAAAAAAAGGGGAAAGAAAGAAAAGAAGAAAGGGAAAGAAAGAAAGAAAATTTCGCATTACAAAAAGCACAACAGTCAACCCTTCCCCCCATTTTTCCTGGTGTGTAGGTTTGAATTTCCTGCTGAGCACCTTCAGGGGGGCACTGTGCCCCCTGCCCCCCGGCTGTTACGCCACTGACGACGAAAAATGAGGGTGCCACTGTATATAAGATAGGCGAACTGGTATACTTATAGAACCAGTTAAAGGCATATTATGTGATTTTTTTCTACGGGGTGCCCTCTATTCACGATTTCTTTTAGAAAGTAGATTTTCTTGCAGATTTACATTTCTGATCATCACCTATATTCCGAGTTACAGAGCGATACAATTCCTAATTACTGCGAAATGTTGTGACCGTGCGAAATGTTGTGACCGTGCGAAATGTTGTGACCGTGCGAAATTTTGTGACCCTGCGAAATTTGTGACCTTGCGTAATTTTGTGACCGTGCTTAATTTTGTGACCGTGCTTAATTCCCCCCCCCCCCCCCCCCCCCCCCACTGACGTGAAATTCACGAGGTGACTGACTGGGGGAAAATTTGGGGCAACCTTTTACGAAAAATTCCGGGACGGAATTATTCTAACCAGGATTTTTTTGGCTGTGCCCCCCCCCCTGACAACCAACCTCTGTTACGCCCCTGGCAAGCGTATACTGTGTGAACCTGTGATTTAATGCTAAACTAATGTGCATTTGCAGTGTGTGCTGATGCATCTACCAGCATGCACGCCAATTTCGTTAAACTGTGTCTAAAATGGCGACGAGGTATAACTGACTCGTAGTTGCTTGATGATGTTTTCCTCGTTAATTAGCATCATCAAGTAAATGTGTAGGTTGACCCTTATGTCAAAACAAAAGTTGTTTGTTTGTCCATTTCCAACCTACCCTAATTTTGAAAACTGACAAAAAAAGTGTTTACTATACAAATGAATACCTACCCTAATTTTGACAATTCTTTCCAGAATTTTGCTTTCCAGAATTACACTTAAATATTTTTAAAACTGTTTCGTTACTCTTCTAAACTGTTCTAAAACATGAATGAAGTGATTTAATTGTAAAATATTTCCCATTCGCATCTTATTTAGTAATTATTATACATCTTTTAAATGTGATTTAAGGGAAAAGAAGAGAAAAAACTCAACCCTATATGTACCCTTTGAAGGGATCTATGGACAAACAAAATACTTTTTGGCATAATTCTGTTATACCCTACACACCAACATCAGTAGTATGCGTCGTTCTTAAAAATCATGCACTATGTAAAGGGTATAACAGAATTACTCCCACTTTCAAGGAGATGTGTCATCATCATATTCCATTGACATCTGTTACCATTAGTGACCATAAACTGACATTACTGTCTCGAGAAAGTGAAGAATACTCTAACCATCATTATTTGCTTTATCATTCTCGCAGGTTTTATTGTACATTGAAGACAATCTGGATTCTCCATTACACACGCTAACATTAGGCACCAGTAGTTTCTTTCAGTTTCCATCATTGCCAATTGATAGTAAGGTACGGTATTTTCGTCCAAAATAATTTTATTTTTTCTTTATGTTACCTTTTTTAAAGTATTTTCACCATAAAAATATTTGATTGAAAAAGTGTTAATAAAGAGAACAACTTGTTCTCGAAACATCTGCTAAGGTATGTGTAAACCTGAACTACATTAGATAATCCTACTTCACAAAAGGAAAAGGAATTTGTATATCACATAGCCGTAAATGTTAGACATAAAAAGCAGCTGAGAAAAAAAAATACACCTACTATAGGTAAATTAATAATTGAACGAACACAACTAAGCAGCGTATCGCGTACATTGCGTGAAGCGCGCACAACCATTCGCGTGATAATTTCGGGCGCGATCATCTTTGTACTGCGTTCGCGTTGTTCGTTCAATTATTAATTTACCTATAATTACTATTAGAATAAGATTATTACAGGTTACTATTCATGAGCCATAGAACTCAGTTTTTTGGATTGGAGTGATCAATGCAGACATCTTGTATTTGTGCGTATAATAATAATAATAATAACACAGCATTTATATAGCGCCTTTGCTAAAGGATACAAAGCGCTGTGTTTTCGCTGCTGGTAAATCATCAGAATAAGATCGCATCAACTAGGGTGCAGCCCGTAGCGCAAACCCTATCCGCACTTAGATTGTAACATCCACCATTTTTCAATGCAGCTCCCCAAATACCATCGGGTCAAGGAAGTTTTTGGATAATCGAAACAACTGATCACTGATTTTGAAAGCAGGAGGTAACCGGAGTACCCGGAGAAAACCAGCGAAAGCGTGCATGGATCGTGATAAACCAAATGCACATAAAGCCTGTGGTCGTGCACAGAATTCACCCGGATTTCATTGGTGCAAGGCGAGAGAACAATCCGCTGCGCCAACACGCTCCCCCTATCAGCAGATTAATTGTTACTGTTTTCAGCATAATGTCAGCAGTACTGATCAAATACTCTGATTGATTTACCTCAAATTCATGTTGCAAGTCTACATAAATTCCTTGCATATTTTTGGCAGGTGATTATGAATCAGTTCGCAAATCTTGTTCTCATAAAGTGGCGCTGTTGTATTTATACATACATACATAAAAGGTTTATTAACATAATTGTTATAGCAGAATAACATCTGAATTGCAACCATTTTATAATATAAAAACATGTATAAATATCAAAATACAATTGCACAAGCCCATTCATTAATAATTATTTAAAAGGTAATATCAAGAACAGTATTTAACCAAATAAATGAACCATACATTACATACACACCTCGCAAACCAATCCACACCCACCTGGCATACCTTCTACACACACCTACATACTCAACCCCCCCCCCCCTCCCCCACACCCCACACAGACAGAAACACCTTACGCCCACCACTCACCCACCACATCCACATACATTCAAACCAAACTTACTGCTCACATTAAATAAATTTAAATGATCACGATATTATACACAGCTAAAAGGACGAAATGTATGCACAGGATAAAAGTTGAATGCACAGGATAAAAGTTGAATACCAACAAGTTGCCAGTTCATTGCACTAAAAGAACAGTATTGAAAACTGCAATGAGTTTTATTCTAGAGATCGGCCATATGCAAAAGAGGACTCTTTCTGACATCAAATGACGCTACTGAGCTCTGGGAAAACGCGGCTTGTTATTTATGTATGCGCAGTATAGGAGTTTCCTATCCCAAAATAACTGGTATCCCTGCCCTTAAGCTTTCCTCCTTTTCCTTTTAGTTGAGTTTGATAAATATTGATTTGTTTCCTTTTTCAGAAATATGTAATGAGATTGGAGTCATCGCTGACGAAATCTAGTTTTGAATATACCTTACCAGAAGCTAGCTTCATAACACATGGATACCACAAACATATAACACTACATTTTGATCCAGTTGTAAGTATAATTCCATTTCAATGTTATCAAATTCACAGTTTTTTAGCCCAAATATTTATATGCTCTCCAAAATTCTACTTTGATGATTTGGACTACTGTTAAAGTGGAAATGTTCGCGCTAAAGTGGGCAGGTGCGAAACAAAACTGTGTGATTATATTTATTTTGTATGTAGGTCAAAATGTGCAAAGCGCAAACAATTCCACGTTTACAGTAATTTGTATTGCCTTGATGAGAAGAATGACGTAGTGCTTTATAGGCAATATCTGTGGCAACTACTGGTGTTGATATATGATATTTGATGACAATAATTTACGCTACTGAAATGCTCTACAGACTTTGACAATTTGGCTTAGTTTTAATTGATTCTAGCCTAGTCAATATATATTTTACATTTTAGACGTTATTGAATGTTAAGTGAACTGAAAATGAGGCTAGCGATTTAGCCAAGACGAGAGTGCTGTAGTTTTTCATTGGGATGAAATAGTATAATGCTGACCTGTTCAATATTTGACCTTACCTCATTTGTGAAATTTACTTGAATGTATAAACTATTTATTTCTACTAAGTTGAAATGCAATGTTATTTGGTAACCAACACTATCTAGGAAACTTTAGAAGTTCACAGTTCATTACATTGCAGTCAAAGGACTAGAATGTAATGTTTATCAGAGCACTAATTGCTCTGAGCATGCTCAGTTGGATTGCACTCCCTCTTTTGACGTATGCCCCAATTAAGAATGAATCTAGTTTCCAGCAGCCTGGTGCTAAGCATTGATGAAAGAAACCGACAATTTGGAATCGTATTGGAAACTGGAAACTAATGCTTAACACCAGGCTGCTGGAAACGAGATTCATTAAGAATAACATCTATATGAAGAGCTTTGTTGCAAAAGGGCCCGGCCACCAGACCACCCCGACATGTTACTCATTTTGCATTAGTGAATTCGTATTGACAAGTCCATGGAATTAATCAAATTATTGTATGGCTGTGTTCATTACTGTTTCTATGACTTGGATTAGTGCATCCATGCACGCCAATTGAGGCAACAACCAATACAAGCCACATTCCACATAATGCATAGCCATCCATGCAATAATGTAAAATGAGTAAAAAGGCAGAAGTGGATGTAGGCCCTTTTGCAAAACAGCTCTTCATATGTAAAGTTTACTATTGCAACACATTTTCTTCATTGCCCTAAGTGATTCACAAATGTATATATAAATTGTTATTTTTACCGTTTATATTTTAACAGAAACGTAGCATAGAGCAAGAAATTAGTCAAGGCTCATATCTAGCTCTACCTCTACTAGTAGCAGTTGTAGCAATAGCACTTAACCATACAAAGGTAAGCGAGATTAGAGCTTAATGACTGCGTATCAGTTGTTGAGGGGGTTATGTGGAAATTTGTAATTTTTCCTGGGGCTACGCCCCGAATGCAGTTCCGAGGTTTGAAGTCAAATGTTATGAATTTTCATAGAACCCGATAAATTAACTGTTCAAAGTCATTAACCTCATTCATCATAAATGAAATCTGTTTTTGGACAAACACATAATTTGCATAATAACATCACAAGAATATTGTTTTTTTCATCATCCCTCCCCATTATTTGATCAAACAGCCCGCTATAAGTTAGGCCAAACAAAGAAGAAGGTCTGTCTCAGAAACATTGTGCAAATAAGCTAAGTGCTGTGCTATTTTTTTATTTTATTTTTAGAAAATAGGCTATGAGGTATGCTATTTTTTTTTTTTTTTTTTGCTATTTTTTTCAAAAATTTTAGCTTATCCAAGCTTTACGGAGAACTTTTTAAAACTTTTAAAAAAAAAATCAAAAAAAAAAAATCAATAAATCAAAAAAAAAATCAAAAAAGAAGAAGTTTTTTAGCCCCCAGCGCATAGACCTACGCGTCGTAGCTCATTTCACATACCAATGCGGGCGGGCTTCTGAGACGGACCTTCTTCTTTGTTTGGCCTTAACTGTACTTGCCAATGAATCAACAGCGGTTGAACACACAGTAGCAACGTGCAAGTATACGAATGGTGCACTTGATCATTCTGACAAACCACACACTACGCAGAAGTCATCGATGCGCATAAATTGTTATCTCTTGCGCGTACAGATACCAAGTAAGGTTTGCGTGCTGGTCATACTGTTGTTATTCGTTTACCCCGCACAGAGAAGCGCCCTCATTATTTTTCTCAACAACTTTTTTGTACTTTAGTAATGCTTTCCTATGTAATGACTCATGGCCAGAAGCCCAACGTTGTATCGTTTTGCTAATAGATACAAATCTAACTACACTTATATTATTGAGCAATAACAACAACATTTCAATACGTTTCTAAACCATTTTCAGTCTCAAATTATCAAATATATGCCGACCAGCTTGTAGGCATCAGTTTAGTTGACTTTTAAAAATTGTCCTGGATTTTTTTAATTTCTTGAATTTGTAAGAACATGCTTTTAAGAATTTTGTCGAACTTAGGTGATTTTCCTATTAAGGACGTTTTGGTAAGAAAATCATATATCATAATCATTCTCTTAATTAGTGTATTCAATGCTGTTTAAGAAAATTGAAAATAAAAATCATGTTTTGAAATCACTGAATGCACCTTTGAATGTGACCAACTCAAGTTTATCATTCTATTGAAGTAATTGCATATATGTGATGTGATCAAGCGAAATGAGTCCAATGTCGTCACTTAACAATTGTAACATTTGTCCATCACTTGAAATCAGGTGGAAAACGCTCAAGTGTGTTCCAATCCCCACTGAAATTGAAATCCTAGTTTTTAAGTTACAAGTAATTTACCAACTGAGAAAACAAAGTAAAACATAAGAATTTGTCACTTCTTTTTACCTATAACTCAAAAACAATACACCCGGCATCCAACTCATTCCGCTTGATCGCATCACATATTAGTATCAACTGTGTAGCTCTAATGCAATGATTGATGTTTTTATTATCCTCTTGCTCCAGTATTATCTGATAAGTTAATCCTCTCAATTTACCATTCTGTTTCAGATCCTGCCTTTATTACAAAACGTCTTACATTCAGTTAGAAACATGCAACCATCAGGAACAGGGGGCGATATAAATAAAGACTCGGGCGGTGCCGGAGATGAAAAGAAAAAGAAGATCAAGCCACGTAAAACATAACAGCAATATTAGTTTTAGGGTAAATGCAAAGAAGATGTCTGGTGCAGTCCATCTTGCTTATCACTTCCCGTACGGCTATTAGTTTTACCACATACAAAACAGATTTTTCCGAAACTAGTGTAGTCAATTTTCAAAGTCTATCTTAAGGATTACTGAAACAGTACTAGGCATGTT
Source organism: Ophiura sarsii (assembly GCA_035610835.1). Lineage (NCBI taxonomy): Eukaryota > Metazoa > Echinodermata > Ophiuroidea > Amphilepidida > Ophiuridae > Ophiura > Ophiura sarsii. Next base: position 61,957,909 of record CM069449.1, read on the forward strand.
TGTACTTATTTTGATTCATTTCTCACGGTGATTCAAAATATGGTAATGAATTTCAATAATGTTGTCATTTTTGAAACATTTTGTGACATTTTGGAATGTCGTCTGCAGACGCCTGACGTGTTGAAAGTGTTAACAGCACTACCGTGCATACACAGCTTTGTCTCAAGAGGAACAGGGCAAAACATGTGTTAAAAGTAATTAACACCTTAGACCTCTACCTTGCTATGCATGGTAGGGACAGGCATAATTCAGCCCCATATCCAGCTTCTTTTGAAAAATTTGAAATATATGTTTTAAAAAAAATATAGAGTCTTTAAGAAAAACATCAAGAGGTCTGGATTGATATCAAACCAATTGTGCTATGTGCTGCAGGAATTTCATAAAGACCCTCAATTAACAAAGTAATAAGCCTTTCATTGCAATGTAATGCTGTAGAGAACCAGTAAACACAGGAGACTGAAAATCTTTGCTCGTGTGATAGAAGTGATGCATGCTGATACTACTCAAGAAATCTTCTTTGGATAACATGTGACCAATCACATCAATAGGTACATTGTTGGAAGCAAAATTATAACAATTGTAAAAGTGGTAATTTATGCGCAGTTAATTTTTCGTGCGTTGCCGATATTTACCTGTTTTGCGTGTTTTTAAATTCACGATTTGTAGCTTCATCACATAGACCTATACGCAAAAGAAATATATTTGTGTGTTATTATTTTCGCAGTAGCTGTGTCGACCACGACAAGCACAATAATAAATGCAGTGTGAAAATTTCCACTTTTACAGTACTTAAGTTGTTGATATCCTCACCTTTGAACAACAAGAGCAAATGTTAGCTTTAAAGTCTAACACTGTTTTATGACTAAAAAACAGACACCCAAGTTGTATAAGAAGAAATTCTGGTTTACAAGTATACACCTCATTTCAAAAAATTCAAGCTTGTAAATGACATCCCATAGGATATTCTAGCTTAAAAATACCTCATTTAAAGACATTTAAAATGACACTTAAAATGACACAAATAATTTTAAAAAGATTGAAGATTTGATTTTGTGGTGTGTGACTGTGAATTAATGTATTTTTATACTTCATCTAATTTTATCTGCCTCCATATCAAAACTGTGCTTGCTGGTAACATGTCCCTTTTGATGTGACCAGTGACATATTAGATTTAGAATTTTTACTGTTTGGTACATATGGTGTATTTAAATGTTGATGTTCCCCACCCACAAAAAAAATAAATGTATGGATTAGAGTGTGTAAGCAAGCATTACTATGCAATGTATTTTGTGTTTTGTACCATCTGTCATTGTCATTTATTAAGAAAGATTTTATAATAAATTTGGATGTCAAATTGTAAACAGGGTACAGTACAATCAGAATTTCACCTAATTATGTGTATGTTTTTTGTTGGGTTTTCTGTCAAGTTAGCCCCAAAACACCTCACAATATCCTTTACAATTTAATCAGTTCCAGATCGACGAGAAATATCCCATTTTTTTGTCTCTCTGCACGCAAAAGTAATTCAAGGGTATGCATGCGTTTTCGGCTATGCGCACACCATTTTGGTCGCATGAATGCATCACGCACATCATGCACAGTGCACTTATTGTGTTGAATTGTGTGCTCATACCCAATTTGGAACTGATCAAACTTATTGGCAATAATTGGCTACTGTTGTATTCAAATCAGACAGTGTGAAACCTTACACAGTTTTAAGAAACAGGGGGAAAACTTGTTTCCTAATTAATGTGGTACTGTAAATTTGTATGTTTGTTGCCATTTTGTTTTTGGTACCAGTACTTAAAGGTAGATGACCCGATCACATTCCGATTTTCAACTTGAAGTTTTCTATTCTACATGAAAGGTCATCCTTAAAAAAGTCGTGTTCCAAAGTTTGAGTTGCATAGCTCTAATGGTTCTTATTTTATACGCACAAGATGCTGTGAACTGTACCCATTGAGTAGTACACAAACTATATCGGTGGTATACCACCATTCGCGGTAATTCGACGTTATTTCATTGATTTCTCCGTAATTATACCGATTTAGGCCGTCAAATTTCAGTATGATGATGAGAAAAATACGAGCTTTCATATGATATGAAAATCTCCGTATGTTTGAAATAATTCTGTGTTACGAAAATGTGATCGGGTCATCTACCTTTAATTCAAATAAATTGGACCTTATAATACCCCTAATGCATGTAGGGTTATTTCTAAGTAATACTCTGAGCCTAAAAATACAGAGCAATCATGCAAAGCGCACTATGATAATCAAAAACTATCTTGGTCATAACAAAAGTCACTTTAGAACAATGAGATAATTTAATAGCATGTTATTCTATTGGTATTGGAGGTATCTGCCTTCATTTCCTCACTGTAGTTTTTGTCAGTTTCCAGAGATTACTACATTTTCTATCTCTGACCTTCACCTTTTTTACTTGCACATCTTTTGCTGTATGGCGTCATTGTTTTGAACACACGTTTAGTTTTACAGCTGTATCTGGATTATTTCATCAAGTATTAAATATCAAGTGGTGTACGTAACCTCATATTTGGGTCAGGGGGCCTAAGGCCACAGCGTTTTAGGAGAAGGGTGTTAGGATGCATTCATCAGCAAGTTGCAACCCAAGATTGGGTCATTGAATTATTTGAACTTCAGCCCCTTTTGTCTTTTGGATCCCTGCTTGCTTGGCCATAGCAATGTGGTTATTCACTGAGATAATTCCTTTGTGATGAAAGTATATGGAAGGAAAAGTGTTTTACACAAACCGTGTGTACTTGATGTTATAATACTCATGGGCAAAATTTCCCCTCCCACCATCATAGAATATTCCTAAGTAAGGGTCAAAGCTTCTGACTGTCTCTGCTTACATTGTTGTGATTGGATTATCATGATTTTGTCTAGATATGCCCATTGACATTCTTAATCACCCGTAGCAATGAATGAATCAACATTAAGAGTGGCAGGTCTTTACAGATAACATGAGTCAGAGATCCTTTTTTTCTCTTAAGTTGAGACTTCTGTGCACAATGCTTGTATGCAAATCTGTAAAGATGACAACCATTGTATAGTTGTTTGATGATTTGGTAATAATTATAATACCAGGTATGTCAATTAAAAGCATATTATGCAATCTTTTCCATGGGACATTCTCTATCCTTGATTTTTTTTTGAAAGCAGATTTTCTTGCATATTTACATTTCTGATCATAAATCATAAATTTATTCTGAGTTACAGAGCGCTACGATTCCAAATTACTTCAAATCATGGTTTACATAGGTTGAAAATAGATTGTCCTGCTCCAGGACAGTTTATTTTCATTCTAAATTCACTCTAAAACCATGGTTTTGAAGTAATTTAGAATCGCATCACCATGTAACTCAGGATGCATTTATGATTTATGATCAAAAAATGTAAATCTGCAAGAAAATCTGCTTTCAAAAACAAATCTCGGATAGAGGGCATCCAATGGAAAAAAATCACATAATATGCCTTTAATAAGTCATCCCAAGAAGTTGCTGATAAACCATTTACAAAATGAGATAAAGGCAACTTCCATTTAGATGATGCTATATTATATAACGCATGAATATATTCTAGCCATCTGATTGGTGGATATTACATCAGATAACACAAAATAGTTTGGTCCATTTTAATCTTGACGTCACTTCCCGGCCTTTTTTTGTCTTTCAAAAAAGACAAAATAAAAATGCCCTGTCTCGTACGATTTTGCAATAATAGCATGGAGGATCGACTCGCCTGTAAGATCTTTTTAATGTTTAATTTGATCAAAATCACAAACAAAAATATTTTCATGCGTTATATAAAACAAATATAAACTGCTCTTTATTTGTGAAATGGGGTGAACTATTGTCCCTCGGTGATCTGGAGACCTCAGCCTACTATTTTCCCTCAGCCTTCAGCTTCGTGAAAATAGTAGGCTTACAGTCTCCTGATCACCCTGGGGCAATAGTTAACCCCATTTCCTTAATGAATAGTCCATATTTGAATACTACGCTATGATGTTGGGGGCAGGGATTTTATGTTTTGACCTGTAGTATATTTAGGACATAATCCATCCTAAATCTTGCATGCAAACAGCAGTCAATATTGTTACATGCAGAACCGAGAGCATACTCTTACGTAATTGGAATTGAAGGTGACATGTGATGTCAATGCCACGCAGTTGGCAGGCAGAGAATGTTTTCCTTGTGTGCAGTATCCAATGGATATTCCCTCCACCACCACCACGGTCAAGCCCGGTGTGTGGGGGTGGGGGCACTTGGTGAAATGAGGTCACGGGAATGTGCCACCAAATAGGGTCCCATTTTCACCCGTCTGGTAAAATAATGACCCCTCACATTTTTGGAAATGTATCCTTAAATTTGCTGTTTTTCACAGAAATTTTAGCAAAATCTGACAAATATGTAGGAAAATTATGGGTCTCAGGTAAACATTTTCCCCAAATATTGGTAAATATTTGCATTTTGCTGGTGGCACATCCCTACCTAAAAACTTCCAAGTGACTGTCCTGATTGTGTAAGCAGAACATGTCACCCTATCGTTGAAGTAGATCAATTTGCAATGTGAGTAGATTAGCGTATTTGGTACTGAATAAATTGTATGAGATCATTGAAGATATACATTGATTTAGTTTAGTTTATTGAGAGAATAAGGGACTGTTTAAAGAATTGTTAAATATGATGCTAAATATAACTTATTGTGCATTTAATACTAAAAATAGACCATGGATTGTTCTGAATAAATTTTTGTTTTGTTTATGGTCATTTTGTTGTGAAATTGTTTCCTTTTATTTCAAAGTATTTTGTATTTAATAGATCGAGGCTGGTCAAGTATTACGCATGTGACGCATTCGACTTGACTCACATATTGAGATTACAGTCCTCAATAATGTAACTTACCAGGTAATAAATATGCTCATAGATCTATCTAAGCATACAATGAATGGTTCCTACTTTCAAATATTCAATTACAAAATTATGGGAAAATGTCTCCTCTTCAATTAGAGACATTGTTCGTGAAGATCGGTCAAGCAATTAAGACACTACACCGAAACGAATGAACCAAAGTGCAGTTTTTAAATTCTCACTTAGGTTTTGTACAGGCACGATAGTGTGACAGGTATAATGTATGTGGGCTGCATTGATCAATTGAAGCATCCCCACCTTACTATCCACCCGTCAGTTGTGGCTATAAACTGCCTATTGATACACCAAGGCTGCATGTAGTAGAAAAAAATGCTGAAATGAAAGACTTTGTTTTGTTTTGGTTATTTATTATCTCCAAAACATTGCTGTCATTAAGGAATCAAAATACTTTATTAAAAAATCTTTTGTCTCAAAGCTCCCCTGCACGTTAGTTAATTGATGCACGTTAGGAAAAAAAAAGAGAAACAAATTGTGGAAAAAATCCCAGTTTCAATTTTTCATTGAACACATCATTTTAAATACAAAAGGTCACTTTTACAAGGATTTCAATATTTTATATATATATATTTTTTAAAAACCTTAAAAAACAGCATTAGGTTTTGAGAAACTGAAGAGCTTTGAGACAAAAGATTTTTTAATATAGCCTTAGTATTGTACCTACGCATATCAGTTTTAAAATAGACCTCCAGGTAGGGGAGTCAACTTATTGCACTGTAAGCTTGCCTGACCACAAGTAATAAGGGGCGTTTCAAAGCTGGGATACAGTACACATGTATAAATAAAAGTGTAATATGTCCAAATCCAGTCAGTATTCTATTCATTTGGGGTCAAATTTGGAGAAAACATGAACAATATAATGGTAATTTTTGGCTTCAGATGAATTGCATGTTCATCTGGAAAATCTCTGGTCATACATGCTTACATCATGACGTTTGACTGCACTAGCAATGGAACCAATAACAAGTTTTGTAGTCACTTTTTGTGCGTCGGAAGCTGTTTCCCTACAACCAGCTAGTGGCGTATCTAGGGTTTTCATATTGGGGTGGGGGGGGGGGGCAAGAAATGAAAGTGAACTGACAAGATTTAAAAACGCAAGAAATGTGCACGTAGCAAGCCAACATATTTGACTTTACATTTATTTTGGCTATGATTGAGGTACATTTCTGCTTTAAACAAGCTTCTACCAACAAATATTCCATTTTTGGGACACATGCGCGAACTGCACACATTTTTTTGTGTTTGTACTTTTGACCATCATAATTCCATGAATCCTCTTGTCAAATGAACAGACAGTGCCAGTCTCAACCTACACGGCAGTCAATATTGGGGGGGGGGGGGGATCACCCCTCTGGTTACGCCACTGCAACCAGCTACCATTACAGTTCTAAAATTTACACAGAAAATAACTGATACAGTCATGAACTAAAATCACACAGAAACTATGGTCAACTCAAAGTTTTTATTTTGTATGCTGTTAAACAACACACAATTTCCATTTATTTCTCAATAGACAGTTTCTCTGAATTCGAATCAGAAGATACCGGGACTTTTGATAGCTGCGAATTTTAAATGTTTTTGTGATAAGTATGATGTTTTGTTCTATACACATGGAAAAAAGTATCGCACCACTTGTTGAAAAGTGCAAATGTGGCCTCGAATTTTGCCACCATGGTGTGATATTAAGGATCATTTGTTTGCGAAAACTGTCCAGCAAAATGTTATGCAATAAAAGGGCCACATTTGAGTTTGTGACGTAATCGATGTAATGTTTTTCAAGGCCAATGGGAAAATGCATAAAACAAGTTTGGATATAACGCGATATTGAGAGGCCCAATGATTAATCTCTATAGTTGTAATCCCTGGTAACACATTCCAGCCTTCCAAGGTCAAAGGTCATCTGGAGTCAAATTTCAAAAGTTGCCCGATTGTGGTAGCGGTATGGTGTAGAAGTCCCAAGTATGCAAATGAGCTCACTGAATACAATGTCATGCTCTACCACACATCTACCCAGTACTCAACAACGGAATAAATCTCATTATCCTCATTTGCATACTTGGGACTTATACACCATACCCTTACCCGATTGTCCTCAAATATGAAAAAACACCCTTTTTCGTACACCCAACGGTTATGGGGTCAAAGGTCAAAATAAGTCAAATTTTAAATAAGTTCAAATGACAAAAACAATATTGCGGAAGTGTTGACCGAGGTCAAATAATAATACAAAAATCAACGGTGACCTCATCGTATATACTGAATTTATGAGCAACAAAAAAATGGCATGTTTGGACTCATTCACTGCATTGTAGCCTATGTCTAAATGGAACATTTCTTGCACCAAATACAGAACTAATATAATAGTAGAGTCATTATCTTGGATTCCGTGACCATTTTCTTCCTACCTTAGTTTCTTAGTGAATTTGTCAACTAGAACCATTTTAAAAGAAAATGAGCTCCCATGCATTTCTCAAAAGTGACGGGAACGTTCTTTTATAGCGCAAATTCGAAAATGGCCGCCATACAGGGGCCCAAAAATTCAAATGGCTTTAATTAAGCTAAAAAGCACACCAAATTATTCGGATGAGCACAAGGATTCCGAAAAAGTATAGTTTGCTCTACTTCCGATGTTTGGTTTACGAGTTATCGGGTAAAACGTAAAAAGGTCGTTGACCTTTACATATGGGGTCAAAATTTAAACTTGCTCCGATTTTGAAAAACAATATCTCATATTGTTCGTATGATCACAATGATTCCAGAAATAGGTGTTTTTTTTACCACCGGGAATATTTTGTGTAGGTCAAAAGGTCAAGGTACACTGACTTATATAGAATCTGACCTTTTGACCCCCTTTATAAGGTACAACAGACACTATAGGTGGTAAACACCATCATTTCTGGAATCCTTGTAATCAGACGAACAATTTGAGATATCATTTTTCAAAATCGGAGCAAGTTTAAATTTTGACCCCACATGTAAAGGTCAACGACCTTTTTACATTTTCCCGATAACTCGTTAACGAAACATCGGAAGTAGAGCAAACTATACCTTTTCGGAATCCTTGTGCTCAGCCGAACAATTTGGTGTGCTTTTTAACTTAATTAAAGCCATTTTAATTTTTGGGCCCCTGTATGGCAGCCATTTTGGAATTTGCGCTATAAAAGAACGTTCCCGTCACTTTTGAGAAATGCATGGGAGCTCAATTTCTTTTAAAATGGTTCTAGTTGACGAATTCACTAAGAAACTAAGGTAGGAAGAAAATGGTCACGGAATCAAAGATAATGACTCTACTATAATTACTATTTTAAGTTTTTAAAGTCTATTCAATATCGAGTTATACCCAAACTTGTTTTATGCATGTTTTTGGACAAAAGCATGCATTTTCCCCTTGGCCTTGAAAAACATTACATCGATTACATCACAAACTAAAATGTGGCCCTTTTATTGCATAGCATTTTGTAGGACAGCTTACGCAAACAAATTATCCTTAATATCACACCATGGTGGCAAAATTTGAGGCCACATTTGCACTTTTCAAAAACAAAAAAAAGTGGTGCAATACTTTTTTCCATGTGTATATATATTTATTTACGCAATTTGGGCTCGATAACTATTTTTCTAACATAAAATGCACAATATTGTACTTGCTGGACACCTCCTTTTAAACCAGCCACCCTATTCACTGTTGCCCGGAACCATTTCATCACAACAATCTTTCGATTCCTTAACATCGATTAGTGGGGGAACAAAGGAATATGAGTTAATAAATAGTTCCAACTCAACGGAAAAGTTTGCTTCAAAACTGGCATTTAAAAACTACTTCTTTAATGTGAAATATTACTGGCGAAATAAGCTCCATGTTTCAGCAACAATTTTCCAGACAATCTGTCATCTCTTATGTGTCTCCAATCAATAAAATCATGTATTGAAAACTTCCAAATAAGGTCTTAGCCAAGCCCATCTACCTGTCACCTCCAGATTTTTGCAGATTTTGGTGACATTTTAGGTTAAAAATAAATGTTAACAAATAAATTTAAAAAAACTGACCGACAGACCCTACTTGACATGTCCGTCCGCCCGTAAAACATGGTGTGTGTTTCTTCGTCTCCTTATGGAGACAACTGGTCTTATTTGATGTGATGGGTCACAAATGGTCTTTTACAAAATGCAAGTGTGCAACGGGTATAACATAATTATGCCAACGATCGTATCTCATGCAAGGCCTAAAAAAAAAAATGTTTGATTGGCGTAAACCGACCGACCCTAAATACATCGCCGACCCTGAATATTTTTTATTATTTTGAGGGGGAAAAAAACACACAAAAACAAAAAAACCAAACAAACACTGAAATCTGAAGTTTGTTATTGTTTAAAACTTCAAAAACTTGTACTCATAGAGTCTGTTGGTTTCTATAAATAAAAAGAAAAATGTTTAAAGAAAAGGGAATTTTTGCCATCTCTTCATTTGTGTGTACTGCTGTCTTTTAAGTGTTCAAAAGGAGATGATTAAAAAAATAATAATAATAATTTTTTTTTTTTTTAAATCCCGACCGACCTACCCTATTTGTTTTGGTCATGTTACGCCAATCAACCCTTCTTTTTTTTTAGGCCTAATCTGGAAAAACCCTAGTAAGTTAAATGTTGGTGAAAATTGAGTTAGACCCATATTTGGACTTAATAGGTTTTTCCCCTTCAGTTTATCAAGATTCCAGATGAAAAACTTCCGACAGGGAAGAGTTTCACACACTTTAACTTGATAAACTGAAGGGGAAAAACCTAGTAGTAAGTCCGGGGGCAATATCATGTTTGGCTTACTGGTTCCTGACGTCATGCGGAATCAACGCTATAACATTTCACAGCTTATTCCGTTCGTGTGAACATGATATTGCCAAGTCCTGAAACCAAACCGTTTTCCTTTGTTTTCTTAAATTTGCGTTCAACAGACTTACTAGGTTTTTCCCGATTACAGGAGATATCAACAGATACCAATACCATCAGTTTTGATGGTATTGGTCAGTTGGATCAACAAAACTGTCAACTAAAATACAAGTTTATCAACTTTTATTTCTCCGATGTGATGCATCTCATCAAAAGGAACATATTGTCTACTTTTGACAACATCTGACACGAGTTTAAAGTAAGCTTTCCAATGACACCAGATTTCTGAAAATTAAAGCAATACTTTTGAAAATATGTACCAACAAAATAGGTTTTTTATAATTTTTATTTTCTCTCTTTTATTTCACACTATATCTCAAAATAAGCCTGGTCGACAAGATGTACTTAATATGATGTGATGCATCACATATTAAGGGTTAAGTGCAACAAGGGTCCATCTGCAATAGCTGCCAGATGTTATCATGTGTGGCAGTCTACAGCATACCCCTTGATACAAACAAAAAGTAACACTTGTCAGCAATAGCATATAGGACATTTTCGCATCTCAGTTATGTGAAAAGGCAATAACTATAATAGCTGCCACATGTTATATTACTTTAAAGGTAGATGTTCCGATTTTCAACTTGAAGTTTTCTATTCTACATGAAAGGTCATCCTTAAAAACGTTGTGTCCCAAAATTTGAGATGCATAGCTATTATGGTTATTATTTCCGACGCACAAGATGCTGTGAACTGTACCCATTGAGTAGTAAAGATGCTGTGAACTGTACCCATTGAGTAATACACAAACTATATCGGTGGTAACCACCATTCGCGGTAATTCAACGCTATTTCGTCAATTTCTCTGTCATTATACCGAATTAGGCCGTCAAATTTCAGTATGATGATGAGAAAAATACGAGCTTTCATATGATATGAAAATCTCCGTATGTTTGAAATAATTCTGTGTTACGAAAATGTGATCGGGCCATCTACCTTTAAGTTGTGCCCTTGTAAAACACAATCTCACAAACGTCAGATATTGCATATTATAGGCCTTTGTTACACTAAAACATCGATATGTTCTACCTAATTGATACTTGATTCTTTGGGTTTATTATTGGTTTCATTTTAATAATAATTTGGGAAAGTGGTAATGAAAATGTTTGGATACTGTAATCATGGTAATCGACTTGGTTTTAAGTCCAACTTTCCAAAACTTTTACTTTACACTTTACAGCTTAACTTTTTCTAACATAGTATATGATAATAAACAATATAAACACAGTATAAGTACACATTTTGTATAGTCACTTTACATAGTATATGTACACCATTAATTTATAGTTTTGTGTATTGTACAATAACTCTTTTCTATTTGTACAGATTGGCCAATCATAAATATACATACAACGTTCTGGCTAACATCAGAAATAAAAAGCTTTTAAAAAGCGTACAATTCAATTGTGTCCTTAATATTGGTCATAGAAAAGCTAGGAAATTATGACTGAGTATCAGGACAAAATTCACCTATTAATAACACTTATTTTCAGTCTATCTACTGTACAAATACATGAAATTTATTCCAGCACAGCTCAACCGAGTAAGGGATACAATTATATCAATGTAACAAATCTAAAAACGCTTACCATGTTTTCAACTTAACTTTGTATACAATTTTCACTTGTAGTCACCGTCATAATGCTTGCACATAAGAGAAATCTTAGTCGGCAAACAATGCACCACAATTTAAAAATATTATAACAAAATCAAAATAATCAAGTTGTCCCGTACAAACATGCAGTTTTGAGCCTTGGGTTTGACAAGTGCTGATCATTTAGTGAATTCATCAATATCACTGGGAATGACTGTGTTTCTTCTCCGACGATCTGGTTTTCTTTTCACTCATGATCACTGTTTTGAACTAATATAAAACAATTTATTCTTGAATTTTATGAAAAAAATAAACGAATCCAGCAAACTATTGTGTAAACATGTCCACAAACTTGTCAATAGTGTTATGACCTCGATCTATATATTCACTGAAGGTGATTGTACTGCTAATACGCTTGTGATTGTAAGGGTTAGAATGCACACAGCATAGGTACAAAATGATGTTTAAAGTTTGTGCGGTCATTCCATTGTTCAGCAAGGCATGACGATGGGCAAGTGTGTGTAGAGACATAGACCCTATTATCCCCATAGCTATATGGTCTATGGTAGAGATCACATGAGAAAATACTGTGATGTACTCAGGATGATCTGATACATTTGCAGAACACTCTTGATTATGCATTATGGGATATAAAAAGTTTGTGCCAGTTTGACTTATTGCATTATTTTCAAACTACAGTATGATTTCTCCTCTTCTCCCAAATAGAAAGTAAATATGCTAAGCGTTCACTAAAATTTGATCAACGGCAATTGCACAAGTGTGGTCAAAATGTGTCCAATTTGTCCAAAGCATTTTAAGGCGACTATTCATTCTTTGCACGGATCTGCCATTTGAGAGGAGAGCCTTGAACTGGAATCACATTGAATGAAAGTTTTGCATCATTTCACAAATGTCTCACTCCATGACCAGTCATATTGTGCAGAGAGTCGAACTAGTTACATAATGTTATGGAATAGTTCCATTAAAGGTATATTATGTGATCTTTCCAGGGAACGCCCTCAACATCGAAAAAAAAATTAAAAGTAGATTTTCTTGCAGATTTACATTTCTGATCATAAATCGTACATACATTCCAAGTTACAGGGCGATACGATTCTTAGTTACTTCAAAATCATGATTTTAGAGTGAAAATAAACTGTCGGATTATCCGACAGTTTATATTTTTCACTCTAAATTCACTCTAAAACCATGATTTTGAGGTAATTAGGAATCGTATCGCTCTGTAACTTGGAATGTATGTATGATTTATGATCAGAAATGTAAATCTGCAAGAAAATCTACTTTCTAAAAAAAATAATGAATAGAGGGCGCTCTCTGGAAAAGATCACATAATATGCCTTTAAATGTGATACCAGTTTGAGGCTCTCCTCACAAATGGCGGACTGTGCTGCAACGAGCGAATAATGAAACTCTTGTAAATCCTCAAGCATGTATATTATCTTTGACCAATCCTTGGGGAAGGACTATGGTTGCAGTGGTGGTGAGAGGAGTTAGGAGGTCTTTGGCATTATGATAAGAATAATTTGCAATAAAATTAAAATACTCAATATGAAATTTATGAATTGATGTTTCTGAGCAAATATTACTACCATATTATAAGGCAAACACAACATTATTCAAATAAACTTGTATAACATAATGCAACCTGACAAACTATAACAAGTCAATTTGAGGCAAATATATAATATTGAATGGCTTGAGGGTGATACAAGAATATATTTTCATAGCGAGTGCAATATATACTTGTATCACCCGAAAATAAGACGTTCAATATTATTATTAATATAACGGATTGTTTTGATAAAAACTAAATAAGTTAGCCCAAGCTGACTTTCTCTGCACATATGTACTCACGTCACGCGCACATCTTTCTGCCCTGCACAAAAAATATTTTATTGTGCCATTTGTAAGGCCCATATACATATAATTATACATATTTGATTTTTGGTAGAAATGGCTTTACAATCAGTGTTTGCCCAAGCTTTTAAATAGTCGGATGATGAACTGGTACCATAACACCAACAACCGCATGCCGCACAATAGCTGCGCAAGCACCTATACTATATATATATTGTCCCAATTTTGTTTTGGGGTGGTTTTTTACCAAAGTTTTGAATTTATTTTGGGGAAATGTTTGATTGAAATTTATTGAAACATTTCGAAAGTTGTTGAAAATTCACCAACATTCTCACACAATTATTGACCATAATTCTCTGAGAAGTCTTTGTGCCAGGAAGCTTGATTGTTTAACCCCCTGAGAACTACCGGCCGATTGGTCAGAAAGATAGATACATGATTTATTGCACCAATCAGAGTCATGTTTACAATAGTTGTATCCCTGATAAAGATTGGAGTGAAATATTTTACAAGCTGCATTTTAATTGGCTATTCAAATGAGTATATCTTACAATAAACCAATCAGAACCACTGTAAGATAGGCCAGTAGTGCCCAGGGGGGTAATAAGCCAAGTACATGTACATCATATTTTGGGTTCACTGTGTCCTTGCACTAAGTGGCTTTTGTTCTACTAATGTACCCGCCACATAGTACGTGTGGGAATGTTTTGATCAAATAATTATTTTTGATAATGACATTTGAGGTCTATATAATTTGTTTGAACAGTATGTTAACCCTTACTCCCACTTGCAATGGCGATAGACCAAAGAACGAGGAACAAACATTTTTGATCTGTGGACCCCGGGAATTGAATCCAGTTCACCCATTCTGGCAGGCAAGTAACTCAACTACCACACCACAAGCATGTTCGGTGACTATTTATACCTGGGGGGGGGGGGGGGGGGGACGACCATGTGTGCACGCTCAAACAAGTGCTGCTGGAGGTATGAATGTAGTGTTAGGGTTAATAATAGGTTCAGGATCAGTTGTAAGAACCCTGATAATCAGCGATAGTTATTTTGATAATTAGTCCAAGATCTTGGAATAAAAATTTGTTGCTGTTGCTGCTGACCCTGTTGTTGCTGTCCTGTTGTATTTGTTGATGTCCCTGCTGGTGAGGGGCTCATGGGCTGAGAGCTATTCTGTAGATGTAACAACTGAGGCTGTTGAAACTGTGTTGGTGATTGAGCTAATTGAGTGACATCTACAGTGGTGGTGGGTGTCACTTGGGTCACGATTTGAGACACTGGAATTTGTGTAATGGTGGACATTGTTTGCGACAGCTGCGAGACGGGGATTTGGGTGACGGGGATTTGCGAGACTGGGATACCGCTTACTGGAATCTGCGCTACAGAAATTGTCTGGGGTGCTACAGATATTGTCTGGGGTAAGAGGGTGCCTTGAGGTTGTTGAATAATTCTCTGCGTTAGTTGTTGATAGTCAACGGGTTGTTGTCTGAATTCGGTGATGCTCTGTGAGAGCTCGGACATGGCTTGTGTCAGAAGATCGGCAGCTTGGACTGTTTCGGTTTGAATTGTGGCACCGGTGTGGTCAACGTAGCGTATCTGGGCGGTCTGAATGCCTTCAGGTAAGCGATGTTCATGGATTGTGATCTGCTGGTGCTGTTGTTGTTGGTTTTGGTCGGCCGCTGCAGATGCTGCATTCGCTATGGCTTGCACCGCAGCAGCAGCAGAACCATGCGTCATATGTGGCGTGATATGTACCACATTAGCGGCATTGATAGACACAGGTACCGCCACCTGTTGCTGGTTACCTTCTGCTGCAGCGGATATGGCAGCAGCTACTGATGCAGAGATCGGTATAGCTTGCCCTTCATGCACCATATGGACACCATCTCCAAGACCATCACCATCTGTCACCTGTGCAACCACGATAGAAGTAACACCATCCATCTGGACTTGTGGTTCCTGCAAGACTGTCACCTGACCGGCTTGAGATGTGGTCAATGTTGGTATAGCGGCTGTAACTGCTGCAGCCTGGACCGGTTCCATATGTTTCTTTCTCACATGGTCCATCATCTTTGCCTTAGTGCTGTACTGACGTGGACAGTGAGCGCATGCGAAATAATGGGTGGTAGTTGTACCGGCAGGCGCGGTATGGGGATCACCGAGAGGACTATTTGGATCTCCTTTGGTCTTTCTTAAACTAGGTGGCAGCGCTGCTCCCGGATGATTCTTCAGAATGTGAATCTTTCGTTTGCTGCTACTCTTGTATACCTTCTCGCAGTAAGCACAGAAGTAGTTCCTGTTAGGTTTCACTATGGGCAGATTAAGCTCTGGCACTGTCTCTGGAGGCATCTCAGGATGCTGCTTAGCCAAGTGATTCACCAGCATCCCTCTCCTTTTGAATCCAATCGAACACATTCTACATTTGAACGTGAAGGCATGCATGTCGGTGGGCGGAATTCTAGGTTTGAAAGGTTGCTTTTTCGGCCGCTGTGCTAGAAGTAGATTACGGGCTTCGCGCTCTGGATTATGCATCCGTAAGGTGTGTTCTTTCAGCTTGTCCTTGCGTTTAAATTGCTTACCGCAATTTTCGCACATGAAGTTTTTCTCGTCAGAATGACGGAGCATGTGCAACTTCAACTTGTCCGGGCGTGGGAAAATACGATCGCAGTGAGGACAGGGGATCTCTCGTGATGAATGAAAGCTCCTAATGTGCTTTTTTAGCTGAGAATATTCAGTAATACCCTTTGAACACATGGGGCAAGTATAGTAGCCATTGACTAGATGAATCGGGACGTGATTCTTTAACAGTTCCGTACGATCAAACCCGGCATCGCAAAATGGACACTTGTAGACCTTAGGTGTTGTGTTATGCGTTTTCATATGACAAGCGATGGCGCTGTTGTTCAAGAACCGCTTCTGACAGATTTCACACTGAATAGGTTTTTCCGCCTCCTTACTGTGAAGTTCCAAATGCTTGTCAAAAGTGGCTTTGTTGCGGAATGGTTTGTTGCAATCCTCACAGCGATATTTCAACGGTGGTGGCATCGGCGGACGTGGTATGCTGCGACGTTTTCCGTGAGCGGTGGCGTGTAAAGCAAGACTCTTTCTCGATTCAAAAAGTTCATCGCAGTCGGGACACCTGAGGTCGATACCTGGAGATCCTGAATGACGACTACTCTCCCCATTTTGTCCACTTAACAAACTCGGTACATTTGCCTTCAAACTATTGGAATCATCACCACCAGCAAAGGAGGCCGTTAAACTATCACGATCATCATCATCCTCTTCATTGTCATATTCTTGTGGCTCAGCCCCGTCCATAATTTCAGGTGTGTGAGTAAACATGTGTAAGCCTAACAGCAATTCGCTCTCAAACTCTAAGTCACAGTTCATACACATGAATATACTTTCAGCTACTTCCTTCTTGATCTGTGATTGGTCCAACTCTCCGCCTGCTGCCTCTCCTCTTTCCTGGTGGCGCTTCATGTGTCGTGTCCTGTTATACAGATGCGCAAATGTCTTGTCGCATACCTCGCAGCTGTATTTCTTCTCACCCGTGTGCATGACCATATGGCGTTGCAAACTGTACGGTCGAGGGAACGTCTTGGGGCACATGTTGCAGGAGAATACCTCTTGTTTCTGTTGCTTGTTCTGTAGCTTACGCGCCGACTGGAGTTTGCGAATCGCCATTTTACGATTCTGATATCCTTCGGGGTATTTACGAGGTCGTCCACGTTTCCCTTTACCGCCCTTTGGTTGTGTATGCAAAGCATCATGGGTAGCTAGATGTTTCTGGAGTAGCTCAGAAGTGCGGAACTTACGACTGCATTCAAAGCAGGGCCAGGAATTCTCTTTATCTTGCATTTCTGTTAATGAAATTTTGAAAAAGAAAACAAACAAAATATGTTAGAAACTGTTGTATTCGTCTGCAATACTACTCCTGAGAGTTATACTTTGTAAATATGATTGCTCAATTACCTGTTAGTACAAATCACCCCTTAAAACCTACTGAAATAAATGAATGTAATGCATATAATTTGGACATATGGCCACGCGTTTTGAGGTGGGCCCATTTCCGTAACATTGTGTGATTTTCCAGAAATCGCACCATTTTTTTCAATTGGGTTTAATTTTGTTGTTTGACATCCAACCCCCATAAAAGTATACATTTTTGGAAAGGAAATTGTCTCAGGAATCCAAAAATACAATCAGAAAAGGTGTAGGGTGAAGTCATAAAAGGCTTGAGATCAAAATGTGTGGAATTTTTTTATAAAAAAAGGACATATTGAAATGTTGATTAAGAGAGACTGGTATACCCTATGCCAGAAAAGTGTGCATATTTCAACTCTTCACAGTTAGAGCTTTCCAGTGATATATAATTTGCCAGGGGTAATATTTAGTATAGTAATTTTGTCCGATCATCTTTTCACCGTAATATATGTGTCGCAAATTTTAATTGTAGCATTATCTTAATATTTAAGTTAGAATAATTAGTTAGTCAATTAGTTAAATTGACATAATTAATTAGTAACCTGTTTATTACCTTATAATAAGTAAATTTAATAACTTAATAACTGAATTAAACAATTGACTGTAAGGTATTATGGCCACACGTTTTGAGGTGGACCCATTTCCGTAACATCGTGTGATTTTCCAGAAATCGCGCCATTTTATTCAATTTGGTATATTTTTGTTGTTTGACATCCAACCCCCATAAAAGTATACATTTTGGAAAGGAAATTGTCTCAGGAATCCAAAAATACAATCAGAAAAGGTGTAGGGTGAAGTCATGAAAGGCTTGAGATCAAAATGTGTGGATTTTTTTAATAAAAAAAAGGACATTTTGAAATGTTGATTAAGAGAGACTGGTATACCCTATGCCAGAAAAGTGTGCATATTTCAACTCTTCACAGTTAGAGCTTTCCAGTGATATATAATTTGCCAGGGGTAATGTTTAGTATAGTAATTTTGTGCGATCATCTTTTCACTGTAAAATATGTTTCGCAAATTTTATTTGTAGCATTATCTTAATAATTAAGTTAGAATAATTAGTTAGTTAATTAGTTAAATTGAGATTATTAATTAGTAACCTGTTTATTACCTTATAATAAGTAAGTAATAACTTAATAATTGAATTAAACAATTGACTAAGGTATTATGACCTATTTTGAGCTTTCTTTGGAAATTGCCCCAATATTTATGCTCCCCTCCTCATGCTCCCCTCCTCCACCACCGTGCAAAAATGGCTAATCAGAGTTAGTTAATTACTAATTACTAATTAATAAGTCATCAAAAAGCATGTTTTTGACTTTAGAGTTATTGGTATGAATATTCCCTTCAAATTGGTACCAAATATGACAGTATAGCACATGTAATTAATATTTTACACCCCGAATAATTTGTATGTTGGTCGAGCAAATGTTACAACACCACCTATTTGCAGGCCCAACTCAAAACGCGTGGCCATATATCTAAATACATACAGCGAAAAACCCTTTGAAGGATTGTTGTGGAGATTTTTTCTTTTTAGACGTATCTGCTGGAAGGCTCATTAAAGGTATATTATGTGATCTTTTCCAGAGGATGCCCTCAATCCTCAAAAAAAATGGAAGCAGATTTTCTTGCAGATTTACATTTCTGATCGTACGTAAATCATGAATATATTCTGTGAAAATAAGTGAAAACAGATTGTTCGCTTGCGAACACTATTTTCAACCCCTGAAAACCATGATTTTGAAGTAATTAGGAATCATATCGCTCTGTAACTCAGGATTTATTTATCAGAAATGTAAATCTGCAAGAAAATCTACTTTCTAAAAAAAAATCATGGTAAGAGGGCGCCCCCTGGAAAAGATCACATAATATGCGTTTCAGGTTGATTGTCACATGATCTCACTAAGGGAGAAAATGGCATAACAAGCAGTGAAGTAAATTTTAGGTAATTTGCCGGCACAGGGAAAATAAAAATGGCTAACGTTCACACTGCTACATTTGAACATATGCCTCTATTAAACGGATCATCTTATTTGCCACTCTGATCAAACTATACGTCGATATGACTCTGATGGTGTCAGATGCTAAAGGGATCTTCAGCTTATATCAGCTTACCCACCCACAAGATGATCAAATGGAAGATTAGTCCCTTCTAAATTCATGAATGTCAGACAATTTTGCATTAAATACTGTAAAACCACTCAATTTTGCTTGAGATTCAATTTGCGACCGATGTGGATTCGCGAAATTGTATACCCACGAAACTGTGACAATGTTGCATTGAAAGTAACAGTAAAATATCCAGATTCACAAAATTAAATGCCTGCTAAATTTTTTTATTCGTGAAATAAAGAAACTGCGAAATTATAGTGTTTATACAGTACCTGCAGCTTCTTCAGGCGTAATCTCATGTATCTTTTCCCCAAGCTGCTCAGCATAAGACTTGGCATACCAAACCCTCAGTTCACACTTAGGCTCCACAGCCTTGATGGAGGCGAAATATATGTCGTTATTGAGCTGATAGGCGATCAGGTTTTGCTCGCTGTAGCATGTGGCAGGTCGGATGAAGGTCATCCAGTTACTCTCAAACTCGTCGGAGCAGTCCAGGTACACCTCCCCTTGTGTCTCATGTTGAAACTGTGAAATAGATAAGTAAATAGAATCATTTAACTGTTAAGGACAAATGTTCAACCACGGAGCAATTACTTCGCAAATCAAACGGTAATTTACTTTAACTTACTCTTTAGGTAACAAGATTAATTGGTAGATATAAATCGAGGGCTCAGAAACACAAGGCCACATCTCCATTTTCAGAAACAGGTTTTCTTTCCAGTAACAACACAGCCTTATCTCCATAACACAACCCCTTTCAAAGTTATAGCCAGTATCACAAGGCCTCATCTCCATCTCCCAAATGTGTTTAAAAATCTTCAATAGTCTTTTTCTCAAAATGGTAACTTAAAATGGAGATAAGGCCTTTTGGTTCTGAGCCCTCGAAATATGTGATGCGTGGTTGGAGGACTGGACACTTTCGGTAATTGGTATTAATTGCTTGTCCATGAATATGCTGTCAGTTGCCCCAGCAATCTCTCCACAGCTGTTACCACCACGGGGTAACTCCAGTTAATCCCTCATAAGAGTTGACCATTGTTAATAATATTTGGATTTTATTCCATGATGTTACTTCACAACTTTAGATGATACAAAGTAAAACTACTCCTATACTCTGTTTGGCCATCTCGAGACAGTGACGTAACCGCGTATTCTACTAATTGCATCACATAACGCGCGCGCATACTCGCGGCGCTGGCGTACAAACACGAGCGTTGAAAGGCGGAAGATTCACACGCGTGCGTAAAAGCTGTGCCTGTTCAGTTACGTCACTGTCTCGAGATGGCCAAACAGAGTATAGCAAACTAAATGGTCTTTTCATAGTACATCTATTATTTTCATAAAAATCAACATTGGCTTACCCTCCACTTCATGCTCCCCTGTGGCAGTCGTTCCTTGGTGACCAATTTGCCCTCTAGTGGACCAAACTGTGTGCGTTTTGGAATCCAACGCCTGGCAAAAACACCTGCAATCACAAATTGAACACTCTTTTGAATGATTGAAAATACATGATTTTTAACCTTAAGTAGTAAATGTACTGTTATCATAACTAAAGCTTTGCATGCATGGTCCAGATTGGACAATTTAGTTAAAGGACATTATTACTGGCGGAAAGAGTTTTAATTATGTGAATCAAATCAATTCACATGTTATCCACCATATTTCAGTTTCATTATCATTCGAGAAATGAAATAAGAAGCAATTTATGAAATAATTATCAGACGTAGCAGAAGACTTTTCGTATGCGCAGCACAGATAATAGTTGAGCTGCGCATACGTCACAAATTTAATGATATCCCTGAAGTATCTCCTAAGTGCCCTTGCAAAAAGTCTTCTGCTACGTCCGAAAATACAATCCAATCAACTTGCCAAAAGTCAGTAAGAAACATGGGATTTTCAAGTGAAAATTTATATTTGAAGTACAAAAGAACAATCAATTCTCAAGTGTGATACAACATTTTGAAGCTTGTAAAATCGGCAATTTAAATCTTGAATAAAATCCAAAATTATTTTTTCAATCGCCACTATTTCTGGTTCATTTGCAAATTGAGGCTGACAATCGGATAGTCTTTCTATCATCCTCTGGACAGTGATAACTTACCAGGCGCAACATATACGCCTGATGCCTATGCATCTTCCGTCTTCTGTGTGTTTACGCCAGCACCTGGAGTAGGTGCAAGAGTTTAAGTACTGCAATGACCAAACCTTTTGTTAAACAGGTCTTGACCAAGAGCTACTTTTTACTATTTTGACAACAAAATGGCTCCTGGTCCTATACTTTACTGTGCAAAGTTTGGAAAACACCA
The DNA here is from genome assembly GCA_035610835.1 of Ophiura sarsii. NCBI lineage: Eukaryota > Metazoa > Echinodermata > Ophiuroidea > Amphilepidida > Ophiuridae > Ophiura > Ophiura sarsii. Next base: position 61,979,690 of record CM069449.1, read on the forward strand.
GGACCCAAAACTTGGCAACCAGTGGGTAAAACACTCTAGGGTGCCCGCTTAACAAAAGGCTTGGCAATGACATCACTGTCTCGTGGAAGGGAAATAGACTGTAATAACACTCTAAATATATGGTAAATAAAAATGAAACTCACCAACTTTGCTATTCTCCACTTTAAATATCTGTAGCTGGGTGGGTAGACTAGCTCTGGCTCTAGATATCACTGGCTTATCACTTATACTCAACAGGGCACCAGACTTCAGAAACTCCTCTTCATCGACAGGCTCACTCATATTCCAATCTGTGAGTGTGAAGTCAAGATTTTTGGAAAATAAGGATACAATATTATGAAAACAATTTACCTTTCTTCTTAAGAATTAAGATTACACTTTGTCTTTCTGGTAATTATTTTTCAATAAAAGTTTCAGTTTTACAACCTCTGGTACTGTTACCATTAGATCAATTTCCCTCCCTGATTAACACAACTGTTCTTCGTTTCACTTTTTCCCCATTTTTCTTTTATTATTAAATTATAAAAAAAGTTTCCCTTTTGGGGGTACCTGCTGGTAATTGATTTGAAGTAACAACAGATTCATTTGGAGGGAGAAATATCCTTTTCATTGAACAACTTACCAGAATCGTCCATCTGATCGCCTGCCCCAGTCACAGTCATCCTCGCTGACTTTCTCTCTGGTCTTCCACGGCGACTACTCCCCGCAACTCCAGACGGTCCCGGTATGTCCTCCATGTTTGGAAGATCATCTCCAGGTCCAGCGAGACCGGTGTCCAAATCCATGATCATTTCAGCCGGCTGCGGATGATGCTGGTTACTCTCGGCATCCATGGCTTGGTTGCTAGGCATGATGGCTTGGTTGCTAGGCATGATTGCTTGGTTGCTAGGCATGATGGCTTGGTTGCTAGGCATGATGGCTTGGTTGCTAGGCAGAACGGCTTGGTTGTTGGGCAGGATGGCTTGGTTGCCCTGGAGGATCTCCTGATTCTGAAGAATTGCATGGTTGTTGGGATCCATAGCTTGTTCGTTGGGATTCATAGCTTGTTCGTTGGGATTCATAGCTTGGTTGTTAGGGCCCATAGCTTGGTTGTTAGAGCCCATAGCTTGGTTGTTGGGACCCATAGCCTGGTTGTTAGGACCCATAGCCTGGTGGTTAGGGTCTACTATATCTTGGTTGTTTGGGAGAACAGGTGGAATGCTGGGTAGTATCACCTGGTTACCAGACACTATGGCCTGGTTGCTGGCAAGAACTGGCTGGTTGCTGCTGGGGAGAATCTGCAGGTGTATCTGATGAGGAAGCGTGTTGTTTTGTCTGGAGTCTGGAAGAATCAAACTTCTTGATGAGCTGGCCGGCATGGCTTCATTATCTGTAAAGATACACAATATCAAAAGTCAATATAGTAGGCCTATATTACCCCACAATTTGCAGCAGAACTATACTACAATACAGAAATGTATTATAAATATCATGCTCGCTCGTTGTTAGAAATCAGGCTAATCAGCACATTTCTCTGATTGAACTCAATAAAGTATGCATTCAATATTTGATCTCATTAGTGAAGTCAGCATTAAATATTAGACAATTCAAAGGTGTATGTTCCAATCACTTTTTCCCCTATGATTTTTTCTCATGTCTGTAAAATCTTAGGTCCAGAAATGTTCCATTTCAAATTATAGGCTAAAATGTGGTGAATTACTGCCAAAGGTGGTTAACCACCTGTTACTACTCAATGGGCAAATTTCTTGTGACCTTGTGCTTCTAAAATAAGAACCATTGGAGTTATGCAACTCAAACTTTTGAATGTGACAATTTTAAGGATGACCTTTCATGTAAAATAGAAAACATCAAGTTGAAAATCTGGCCAGCAATCAGAACATCTATCTTTAAATGTACACAATTTGCAGTTTAGTTATTAAACCCATTCATGCAGAAAATTACGAAAACACACTCAAATTTGGCATAATTCGACGCTGGCAGCCTATGATGCTCAGCATTATTATTTTACATCAAATAATAATATAACAGTATGTGTACATACAAAAAGCATTATATGCTGTGTAAATTTACACTGATACAGAGCACGGGACACCTGTCCTATAAAACCCTGACCTATTGCCTGTTGAACGCCAGCTACGAAAAACCACAAAAGCCATGAATATTTTGGAAATAATGGAAACGTAGACCCGAGCAATGCAGTTCAACGCTCTCAGGCTAGCTTGGAAATAGTCACCAACCCTTGTTTAGTGAAGCGATCAAAATTCGGAAACCCACCCGACAACCAGTCACATAATATGATAATGACAATAATGATAATTTGGATGCACTCCTCACAAAACATGCACTCCTCACAAAACATGCACTCCTCACAAAACATGTGAATTCAATGATTAATCAAAAAACAAAACAAATTTAACGTGTAAGTCAGGCTGCAAGCGATTGTGAAGTGACTCTTACACGTTACCATTCAAAAAAACCTCTCATTCATACACCAGTGCCCTCACTGAATTCATTAACATAACAATACTAAAATAGATTTATTCTAATTCGTGCGGTACTCAACCGAATAAATCAATATAATTAATTACCTGTGTTTTGTAATGGGCTTGGTGCTTGATGCATCTGTAAGTTAGGATTCATAACACCCAATAATTCACCCTCCGGTACGGTAGACTCCGGCTCATTATCATCATCATCAGAGTCTGCTGAACGTCTGGATAGGGCAGGCATAGGTGGTGGCATCGGAGACTGTGCAAGAGATCAAACATTATAAACAAGTAGGGGTTATTACACAATAAAAACATAATCAATAGAGTAAGGCAAGTTGGCTGAGAGAGATTTAGCAAAAACAAATGTCCTTGAAGCAGTGACATTAGTATAGTTCAATCAGTTCAAAATTGGCGAGAATTGTGAGGATTGTATTTTGTCAGTGCGCAAAAAGAATCCAGGTCGTTGCACATATATATTTATTGGTTAAAGTGTGTTTGTGTATCATAAGCAGGTATCAGCGAGCAAGTACAGGTACTCTATAATTTGTACCCACGGAATAAATATTAGCCTCACAATTTTCGCCAATTTGGAACTGACAGTGATTAAACTATAAACGCATGGGCAAATTTGTTGAAAATGTTATTCTCCTCTTTGATTATCAAATTTGTCACCCATAGCTCACAAAAAGGATAATTGTGATATATAACTGGCTATACCCAGGTTTTGGGGTTAAGAGTAAAGACTCCATTGCCCAACCAAGTAAAGAAATTGCAAAAATCACCATGAATGTTGACTTTCCATAATGTAGGTATTTAACAGATTATTTCTGTTCATGCTTCATCATCCACACAAGTTCTTATTCTATTTCCTACCTGTGAGCCAGTGAAAACAGGTTAAATGCAAACCAGCCTTAAGGTCACGGAAAAATCAAACATATAGGTAGTATATGGTTCCGACAGACCCATTTTTTTCTTTAAGTTATTGATTTGAGATATCTTTCAAATATGTGACGTGATCAAGCGAAATGAGTCTGTCACATGTCGGCAGTTTTCAATTTTGATATTTGTCCAAAATTTAAAAGCGGGTGGAAAATGCTACAGTGTGGTCCAAACCCCACTAAAATTGAATTCATAGTTTTTATTTAAGTTATAAACAATTTACCAACTGAGAAAACAAAGTAAAACATAAAATACTTGTCAGTTCTTTTTACCTATAACTCAAAATCAATATTCCTGACAAAAAATATGCTTGAACTTAATCACGTCACATTCTTGATATCTTGGCAATGTCTTGCTAGAAGACATCCCGTAACTGATATGTGCATGCTCATAACAATTAAAATGGATCTAGCAAGGGCGTCTAGCAAGATATAGCCTATATGATTTGAAAATGTTTCAAACATTTGAATTCTTTTTAAATAAATGGTCCAGAACAGGGGTTTTCTGATACTTTTGTTCAGTATATTTTTATGTTTATGCTCACTACCTGAATATCTCCTTCAGAGCTTGACACTCCATCATGTTGCATGGGTTGCTGCTGTCGTTCATGTTGACGTCGTTGCCGCGCATTACCGGATGATGCATGGGGAGGCCATACAGGCTCCCTACCATCTGCCTCCATTGGTTGGTAGTCAATGATAACTGCTTTATTTAGTCAAACGATTGATTCTAAAAAGATAAATAAATAATGTTGATTACAAGTTAGCGTTTGTGAATTAATTTTCCAATCAGTCCGTCAGTGGCTTCCCGACAAGGGGAGGGGGCAAAAATTCCCCAGCCATAAAGTAAGGTCGCTTGGGCAGATTTGAGTGAATTCATTGACAGCCTTTCGAAAATATACAAGGAATATAATATGTAGGCTTGCATCAAACCGTAAACACAAAACAGCGATGGTAATGGTATAACGTATCTAATTAATGATGATTCAAAACCTCATGAATATATATGTGCGACCCAATCAAATGCCATCCTTTACTGGTATGCACATACATACATACATACACACATAATCTTTATTTATCCACGATACATAGGTCAACTTAAAACAGCTGTTTTTCACTGAGGCAGTGATAAAGTCAATATAATTAACATTTTATATAATAATAAATTACATAATATAACATATTTCTTGAATCTTATAGTTTATACAGTGTAATAAAACAAGATTACAACAATTGAATTTTAAGATATCGATAATTACAACTGACACATTCGTTTAAGACGGTTGATAAATAAACTAATATTGGGGGAGACTTGAATATTTTTATCAAGTTTGTTCCATTCAATGGCACCCCTATAAGAAAAACTGTGTTTTTTATAATTTGTTTTAGGTTTAGGAATAATAGCATTATATACTTACTTCTGCGTAAATTGTAATTAATTACATCATTATACAAAAGTAATTAAATCATTCAAATATGAATTTGATGGTGCACTATCATTGAGTATTTTATTTATAAGACAAAATATTACAGTCGTATGTTTGTCTACTATCAAGTGGTAAGCATTTAAGTTTGTTAAGAACTTCAAGACTAGTAGGTGTATCCCAAGCTACTCCACAAATAATACGAGCAGACCTGTTTTGAATAATTTGAAGACGAGATGCTGAAGTTAAGCCACAATTTGCCCATACAATATTACAATACTGTAGATGAGGAAGTACTATGGCACTGTATACAGTTTTAGGAATATCATGTGAAAGAAATGGCTTCGCTCGCTTTAACGTGTGTAGACCCTTCAATGCTTTTTTTTTCGGGTATATTCAATATTTTCATTCCAAGTTAAATGTTTATCAATAATTACACCAAGATGCTTACATTTATCAACTTTAGTTAAATATAAGTAACGTCTGTATCATTAAATGACTATTTGATTAACGGTTTTGAATCAGGATAATGACTTCAATCATTTATTTTGTTGGTAACTGTGAAGAATCAAATATTTCTTTTTCGGACCTCCGAATTTTCCTCGGAGCTATGTGTGTAAAATTCCTTGTTTCCAAAGTGAAAATGTTTTGATTCAACACAGTAATAACCTCTAGGCTCTAAACAACTGATAAGCAGTCGTTATCCTTTAATTAAAGTACCGCAATAGATTTGACACATCTTACAAAAATGACCTGTCAAAATATTGATTGAAGAATTTGAAGTAAACTGCAAATGTAAAACACCTGTTTGATTCATTTTTATTTATTTTAGTAACAGTGTTACTAACACATATAACATAAATTATAATTGCACAAGTTTGTATATAATTTCTAAAGCAAGAAATCAGATTGTAGATTAGAGAGATGGTTTTGTAATTAAATCATTGATAATTTAATCTGGGTTGAATCTTTTTTGAGTTCACGATGGCGATGTCAAAGCAGATCTATGAGCATTGCATCTTTTTCTGAATAGAATAGGCCTAAATAGGACAGAACTTACAGCGAGAATTGCACATTTTCTTGTGCAGAACAATGGTATTTCAATATGAAATGATGTTGATGATCAGGTTGTATCTCAAAGGGAATTTGTGCGCCGAAGTGTTTATTGTCATATTTTTTCTTCTTCTTTTTCGAACACCACATCATCATCACCACATGTATTAATAATTAATAACACACACACACTTAATTATGTATTTTTGGCACTTTTTAGTCAATATTTGCAAAAAAAACAAAAAACGATCCTAGATAATTTTTATAGATGATGTTGAAATTTTGAATCAGAAACTGATTTTGTTAGGTTGTCTGAAAATGTTTGGCCCCCAAAAAGTGATTTTGGGCAAAATTTGAGGCAAAAATGTAGAAATCACTATTTTTTGTGAAATTTCTTTTTCATTGAAATATACCGGTAGTTGAAAATTATGGACACACAAAAAAATTTACACACAACAAAGACAGGTATGATTTTTGATTTTCTTCGACCTTTTTTTTAATTTTGAAGGAATATTTGAAAATAACAAATAACAAAACATTGGAACGGTGTCAAAAATCAGTACGGACGGGGACGTGAAACATGTTGAAACACATAATTTTTGTTACTTGGCCTAATATTTAATAATATTATTAAATAATTTAAATTTGAATGAAAATAAATGAAACTGTGATAACTCGGAATTCTCCGGGTTACGCACACGCGAATTGGGTTAATTAAACAACTGATAAGAAAACACGTCACACATTGGTTACGTTGTCGTTTTCGTACACGCCCAGTTGATGAGTCGGGTAAATCATCTTGATCGTCATCTTCAAAATCACTTAGATGTAAACTTGAACCAAATGTACTACTTACAGGGGATGACATAGGGCTAGTTTCAGGTGTAGTATACTGGGAAGAATTAAGGGAATTAGCTAATGAGTGTGGTGGTGATTGTGGTGGTTGGTCGGCACTTGGCCGTACAACTACAACAACCTCGCCTGAATCGGGTGGTCTAGGCGGGGTCGGTGATACCACCTCACTTGAGGGGTGAAGGGGACGATTCCCAGATGCCTTAGGCACTGGTGGTACATGTCCCGATGGGGTAGGGTGATGACTACTATCGATGCAAGGTTTAAGTTTGTCATGATGTACTACAAAAGTTCGGGATTTTGAATTCGAATTATCCGACAATTCGTATGTGTGTCCCGAGGGTGAATGACGCAATACTACATAGGGCCCTAGCCAGCGTGGCGAGAGTTTTGACTCACGCCTCGGGTTACAGTAATATACTTTGTCGCCAGCGTTATATTCCGTAAACCTAGTATTTCTATCATGGTATTTCGCTTGCGAATTTTGTGCAAGCCTAATATTTTCTAAGGCTTGTTCATGCGCTGCGATAATTCGCGACGACATAAGCTTAACATAGTCATGACTGTTTTCACTGAATTTCTGGGTACCTGCCGTCAGTAAATGAATAGGGAGGATTGGATCCCTACCGAACATCAGAAAATAGGGTGTGTATTTGGAAGAAGAGTGAATTTTGGTGTTGTAGGCAAATTCAACTTCAGACAACATATTATCCCACTGATCTCCAAAAACCTCCAGTTTCCTAGCTACATGGTCTTTAAACGTGCGATTGATTCTTTCAGCTAAACCATTACTGGGAGGATGGTAAGGAGTAGATCTGCGTTTCTGAATACCAAATAATTGACACAGTTCTTGAAATAGCTTTGATTCATATTGGGTACCTTGATCCGAAATCAAATGCATTGGGACACCATATACCAGAATATAGTTTTCAAAAACGCATTTTGCTACTGTTTCTGCGGTTTGATCTTTGACCGGGTACAATTTCACATATTTACTGAACAGGTCGCTGACCGTAACGACATATCGGTTGCCATTTCTAGAATAAGGCAAGACCGCTATATCTGTTGAAACAATTTCAAGAGGATATGTGGCAGTTATCGGCTTTAAAGGCGCTCGATATGGTGGATTCGGATTCATGAACTTCTGGCATTGTGAACATGTTTTACAGTGGTTCTCGAAATCATTCTTCATCCCTGGCCAAAAACACAGTTTGTTTGCATTGTCATAGGCTGTCATGAACGCTGCATGTCCCGCAATCTGTGATCCATGAAATTGCCTTAAGATAACTGGAATCCAAGTTTTGGGAATAAGAACTTGTTTAAATTTAGATCTGGGTGACCGTCTATAAACTAGTCCGTCCAAGTCGTCAATGTATAATTTGTCAAATTCCTTACAAATAGCCTTTAACCACTGGTTATCAGGTAACGGGTCGCGTGGCAGCGAACCGTCAATTAACCATGATTTGACTGTGTGTATAGTTGTGTCAAGTGTCTGTGCTATACTAATGTCAAGGTCCCCATCGCGTAAACAACTTTGAAATGACGCATTTAAAGGAGATTGACCTACATTCGTGGTTGTATCATTATCATTGCAAATTGAGTTCTCATGGCCCGTATTACATGTAGTTCCTTGAACTTCTGTGACTTCAGATAGGTGGTAAGGAACTGAATTTTCTTGTGGGGTTTGACCAGTGACAGTTGTTTCACGCAAGAGTACTTCTTTTACTACTGAAGGGTGACGTGAAAGTTGATCGGCGTTAATATTCGTCGATCCTGGCTTGTATAGTATGTCCCAATTCAATGGATCAATTTCACTCAACCATCTAGATCTCCTATTATGGGGGTCAGTCAAACGATCTAGTGACAATGTCCTAAGTCTTGTGAGGGGTTGGTGATCAGTGTAAATAGTGAATTTAGCACCCAACAAATAATGCCTAAATTTACGTATAGCTGACACTATGGCGAAAAATTCGCGATCAAATGTGCAATATCTGCGCGCTGTCGGTGATAATGAGGCAGAATAATAATACACCACTTTATCAATACCGTCAACTTCTTGCGATAAGACCGCGCCTACCGCGTTAGATGACGCATCACACGTGAGCGCGAACGGCTTATCGAAGTTAGGGTATGTAACTATGGGTTGAGTGACTAGTTTTTCGCGCAAAGTAGTGAAGGCGTGCTCGCATTCTTCAGACCACTCGTAATTAACGTCTTTCTTTGTAAGCGCGTGGAGCGGTGAAGCAATTTGTGCAAAATCTTTAACCATACGCCTATAGTAACCGCAAAGTGCGACGAAACCTTTGACTTCTTTAGGATTCGTGGGACGCGGCCATTCCTTGACTTTGATAAGATTGTCTGGGTCGGGGGCGATACCATGCTCATTCAGAATATGACCCAAAAACTTTATCTCGCGCATAAAGAACTTACATTTGTCTACTCGCAATGTGAGATTCGCCGCTCTAAACCTACCGAATGCTTCTTGAAGTGCCTTAAATGTGTCTTCAAAACACTTGCTGAAAAAGCATACATCATCTAAATATATTACGCATTGTTTCCCATTCATTCCTTTAAGTACTTTTTCCATCAGTGCTTGAAAAGTGCCTGGGGAGTTGCATAATCCTTGGGGTAAACGATTGAACTCATAAAGTTCCGTACCCGTGGTGAAAGCAGTTTTGTGCTTATCTTCTTCAGCTAATTCTAATTGAAAAAACCCACTTTTGAAATCAACTAGACAGAATGAAGAACTTCCGCCCATGTTATCAAGACATTCTTCCAATAAGGGCAGAGGTAAGGCAGATTTTACCGTATGGGAATTTAATTTCCTAAAATCGATCACGCATCGATATTCTGCTTTACCTTTCTTCTTTACTAGTAGTATGGGACTAGAATATGCACTTTCACTAGGCCTAATGATGTCATGTTTCAATAAAGTATCTATTTGCTTGTCCATTTCAATACGTAAAGCTGGCGATGTACGGTATGCTCTAAGCTTGAAAGGTTTATTGTCACCCGTATCAATATAGTGTTGTACTAAGTTAGTCCTACCGTATGGACGTTCAGGGGTTGAAAAAATATCCCTATACTCAAAAAGAAGATTTTCTACCCTAACTTTTTGATCAGGGGTTAGTGTACTATGTGACAAATCAATAGGTGGTTTCATGTCTGAATCAACTACGGGTTTCGTATCACTTAGGCCTACACGTTCATTATCTAATCCAACCTCTTCACCTGTGTCCCACACGTCCTCTTCCGCGTCATGAATACCAACTATGTCATGGGAAATATCTGAGATAGGATGTAAACAACCTAATTTGTCTCCCGATTTAATCAAATATTCTGTATCTGAATAATTTATTATTGACACTGGGACAGAATTACAATGAGATGTCGACACTAAGGCCGAAGCTATATCTATATCAAACTCAACATCATCTGGCTGAAAAATACCTGAATAATTAGGCCTAATTATTTTATCCCTCTGGATATGGCCTGAAGTAACGAGATGAGAATTTGGTGGAATTGTCACATCTGAAATAAGTTGTATTTCTTGTATACTAGGTTCAATGGTACATTTGCATAAAGCTGGGAATCGGTGGCCTTGTATTGTGAGGTAACCATCTTTAAAATGACACGTAACTCCATTCGCAACTAACCAATCTATTCCGAGTATCAACGGTTTCGTAGTTGAATGTTTCGGGATTATTTGTACGAGTTGTTTAGTGGTTACATTATTCAGATTAATTGGTAATAAGGATGATCCTAAAACTTCGATAGACTCACCCGTTACTGACACTAAAGACTTTGATGGTTTGTGTACATGAGGGGTTGCATTTGAAGATAGTTTTTGGAAAATATCTTCACGGATGATAGTGCAATCCGCGCCGCTATCAATGAATGCTTGGACACTCAATGTATCTATGTTTACCATTATATACCTAGTGGGGATACAACTTGGAGAGTGATTCCCCCTTACTGGATGTGGACAATTTGATTTATTATCAGTCATTACTCTCTTCTTCAAAATACCTATGATATCAGGTTTTTCGGCTCCCAGACAGGAATCGGACTCATAGTCACTGGGAGCCTCTATCCATTTAATGTATCGGCGAACTTTACCTGTTTCCTATAAGGCGAGGGAGATCGGTCCCCCGATCTAGTTGACGGGGAATTTCCCCTGGGGTACGGACTGTTAGACCTATATTTCTGTCTTGTATCATTGCCGTAAGGGCTGTTAGACCTAGAATTTCGGTTGTCACTATAAGGGCTGGCAGACCTTTGATCCCGGTTATCGTACCGGTATGGGCTGTTAGGCCTAGAATTTCGGGTATCATACCGATATGGGCTATTAGGCCTAGAATTACGAGCATCATACCGATATGGGCTATTAGGCCTATAACCTCGTCCATCATAGGGACGGTTGCTTTGATTATATCCACGATTATTAGGCCTATAGTCACGCGAACCGTAATTGCTATTTGCAAATGAATTGGAGGTCTCGCGTGCGTTCCTGCCTGAATTTGAATTTGAACGGTTATAATTAGGCCTATCATTTGAAAAAGAACGTTCACTATTCTGGCCCGCTGACAAATCTCTACGCCTATCAAAGTTTCGAGACCTATCATGTTCAGCCGTTGTGGCTTCATTAGTTATTTTCATTTCCAATGATTTAACTTTATCAACCAATTCTTTCAACAGTGACTCAGATGTATCAGTGTATTTATTTGAAGTCATTGTTTTTGTCTCGTCGATCGTAGCCACAGTCGCTGGTAGCGTCTGAGCTGGATGTGGAACGCCTAATGCTAAAGGGTGCGCATAACCTGGGTTGTACCCCATACCTACTTTGTGGAGTTCAAGTTGTGCCCTTTCAACATTTTTAGCCAATTCTATGATATCTTGCAATGTGACTGCATTGAGTTCCAACGCTCTACTGCGCAAAATAGGGTCTACTCCCGCGAGTATACGCCTAAAAACTTCTGCATTTTGTTGGTCTGCGTCATAGGTCGGGAACGCGCGTCTAACCAAATTTCGTACCTGCGCTACAAACACCTCAATGTGTTCATTCGGAGCCCTGACGCGAGCTGTAAGTGAATCCCTAAATAAGCGCAGAAACGCATCATTGTTAAAAACTTGGCACATTTCATGTTTCAACCTTTGATAATCCCCTTGTGTCGCAGGAGCGAGGCTAGCATATACTTCATAAGCTGTACCTGACAACTTATGTGGTACTAGTGAACGTAATCGTTCGTTTACGTCTCCGTCTTGGTCTAGTGTCCTTATAGCAATTTCTAGACGGTCAAACCAAGGTTCAATGACCTCCCCTGGTTTTCCCTCAAATTTTTCGGGCAATTGAATTTGGAAAGCCCAATTATTCGCCATGGTAACTACAGATTGAGCAAATTATTTTCTAAATACTTTTCAAAATATTCTAGTAAGTAGTATATACATACATACAAATATGAATACAACCTTATAATTACATCAATATGTGAATACAACAACTTACATAGGAATTAGTTAAACACTACTTATATTTTGTAAACACTACTGTACTATTCTTTAACTATCCATTCTTCAGTCACAAATTGGTGCTGAGGATCTTGTGCTTGTTGAAGTGATTGAGTTTCCACGTTTTCTACTTGTGGTGTTTCGGTTTGCGTGGCTATTGATGGCTGAGTCAAAATATCAATATCATTTTGGACACTCTGGTCATTTTGGACATTTTGGGCAGGCTCTTCGTTAACATGGTGAACATTGTCCTGACCCTCAGGAGAAACACGAGGCGAGGGTTGTTGTCCTGTGTATACGTCACCAATGCCATAAGGAATCGAATTTGGTTCGATACCTGGGAAAGTTTGAACTTTAATTCGTGCACTATACACTATCAACAATTTGTGTGCGGCAACTGTAATGCCTGGTAACTCCGAACAATAAAGGTTTTCCAACGAATTAGGCCCACAGGGGCTATCAAGTAGCGTGTAACCACTATGTAATATAGATTGTTTTATAATTTGACAGTGTGTGTGACTGTTTAGTTTTGCAAATACTACGTGACATTCAATGTCTATTGACCCTGAACTATTGTGTCCTGAATTTACAAAGTCGCCTGTTATACAAAGGAATTGTCCTTCAAAGCATGATGGCCAAGGTGCCGGAATATTGAGACCTAACATGTTTCAATAATCATTTTATACACATTTATGTTACTATTTGTAGTAGACAAAATCAGAAATCAGAAGTATCAATGCATTGAGAATATTAAGTGGGGAAAAAAAAAATTTGCCGTTTAACCTAGCTTTACTGTCGATAAATGAGATTTAATTTATGAATTGTTTGGCCTTGTCTTACCGTCCATCCTACTGTTACTGTTCGCCATCGTCCGCTCTGCTCCACACACAAACACAAAATCTCCTCCTCACAATTCAAAACTTCAAAAACTTTCTGCCCCGATTGGCTACCACTGTGATAACTCGGAATTCTCCGGGTTACGCACACGCGAATTGGGTTAATTAAACAACTGATAAGAAAACACGTCACACATTGGTTACGTTCAGGAACTCCTGCTTGGTATATTGTACGACTTCTTCTCTCTTTCTCCTTCCTCCAACAACCCCCTTCTTCTCCTCTACACTCACTTTTTGTTCTGCTGCTCCCATCCCACGCTAAAGCAACACCGGCCAATCACCTCCTTACAGGGCGTGCCTAGGCACTTAGACCATGTAACAAGGTGATTGTCCATCGTCCCAGTCACGTGGATTATGGGGGGCAGCATACTATAATGTATTAAAGTGATTACTATGCTATAATCTTGGGGAAAATAGTGGTGTAAGCATTAAAGGTGAAACGAAAACGTTTCACCTTCTTTTGCCTCACCTACACATTTATGTATTGTTTAGTGGCACATAATTAATAATGATATTATTAATCATGTCTCACTTTGTAGGATATGATATTCTTACAAAACTTTTGGCCATTTCTAAAAAGTAAAAAACGTAACGAGAGAGCGGGTGACAAGAAACTCATCATTCAGTTATACCCCACCCTAAATCCTATCCCCCATCTCCAACCAGCCCGAGCTCACAATTACTAAAGTGTGATTCAACACACAAACAGCACCATGGCATGACATTAAAACTTTTTAATTGGCACCACTCCACACACCAGAACCAACCATTCATGAACACCAGACACAGAGGGTCAATGGATTCATCCAAAGGGGTAAAATGCAGACTGTCTCAACAAAATACTCTCACTAAAATGAGCCCGCCCAACAAACGATGGTATAACGGTAACACTTTACACCCAAAATGTTCACAGTATACGCCCAATAGCGAACAGTGATGTGTGGATGCTGTCCTTATGCAGCCCAATTTGGGCGTGAACGCGACCGTACCTGGACGTAATCTAAAAAGGCCTGATCCATTTTTACCAACAAAGAAATGGTCCGTTTCTTCCCCCCTCAATTTTTCCTTGAGGTGTAAAAAATATTCTGAGGGACGTATAAACTTACAGCACACTATGCGTTTAATATTATTCTACAAATTAAATAACTACGTTTTCGAAAGGTTATTATGCTGGAATTAATTTGAACATAATGTCGTGTGATATACGCAGTTTATTACGTGGAATAATTAAATATTCAATGTGAAGAATCGCATTACGAGTCGCCATTTTGATAAATCGACCTCCCCCGCGGCCCAGAATGGCAAAGGAAAAGTGATCCAAAATGCATCCATAGTTTACCGGTAATAAAGCCAAATTACCTTTCAAATAATCAATAATATACTTAAGACAACATTGTGTGTTAGATTGAACCTAAACGGGTGAGAAATCGTAACAAAATCGGTCATATGTCTCGCCGTGAAAGATCAAGGCATAACATTTTAGGTGGGTTTCATTCTCCTGGAATATTCCACAAATAAACGGCACTAAAATCATAACATTATGACACTTAAAAAGCGTAATTCATACAAAATATGATACAAGTTTACTGATATACAATAAATATAACAACTACGTGAGAGTAAACGTGCACTCAAAGCGCAAAATAATGTAATTATTTACAGAAAAAAATGCACATACTTACCAAACCTAGTCCCTATCTTTTCCGTTGTTTTCGCCGTGCCCCGTTATGGTTTGTCAGTCACGTAAGAGACGCTGTGTGATTGGTCAATAGAGAACTTGTTCCAATATGGAAAATAATAGGGTTGGTTATTATCCTGGGTCATTATTTAAACATAAATTACGGTTGAATAACTTAAGAGCATTTTATCATGTAATATTTAATGACAAGTTTTGTGTAATTAACGAGAAATAACTTTTGTGTGTGTGTAATAAAATGTCATACACTACGCGTCAGATTTGCTGAAACCAATCAGAATACATCTACTATGCTATCCTGGACTTGTCACGCTAATGAATATTAATGATGACAGGGCTCACAGGGCGTGTGTTTTATAATTGATTGACAGTCCGGGTAATCTTGATTTAGTGCATGGGCAAAACTTTATTTTTACGCAGAGCACGAAAACGGGTTTACTATCACTTTGTCTATGCCATTTGGTCTTATTGCCATTTGGTCTAATGCCATTTGGTCTAAACTCATATTGTCTAATTGCCATTTTGGCTAATAACCATTTAGTCTACTTGTCAATTAGGCTAATGATTATATGGTCTAAATGTCAGTTTGTCTACAACCATTTCGTCTAATACCCGCTTGGTCTAATTGCCACTTTGTCTACAACCCATCGTCTAAACCCATTTAGACTAATAGCCATTTAGTCTAATAACCATTTGGTCTAATTGCCATTTTGCCATTTTGTGTACAACCATTTTGGCTAATTGCCATTTAGTCTAATCACCATATGGGCTAATGTGGTATAATAAACTGCTCACAAAAAGTATCGAAACACTTAGGAATGATCCAATATATAACGGTTCGATAGGGATGCATTAATCGAAGCTAATAACCAAGTGCATAATTTTGTTCTGCGTATTTTGACACCTCGATCGATGAGACACGATGTTCCGGAGCGGAGTTATTGTCATTTCAATGGTCGTGGGTCCAGTTTCAAAAGTGACAATCATCCTATAGAAAGAGGTTTGCATTTCTGTTTAGAATGATCAAATTTCTTGTTTTTCAATAGGGACTTTTGAAACTGGACCCACGATCATTGAAATGACAATAACTCCGCTCCGCAACATCGTATCTCAACGATCGAGGTGTCAAAATATGCAGAACAAAATTATGCACATAAGTTATTTGCTTCGATTAATGCATACCCATTCGAGCCGTTATGTATTGGATCATTTCTAAGTGTTTCGATACTTTTTGTGAGCAGTTTAGTAATTTTGCCTAATATCCACTTGGTCTATAACCATTTTGTCTTATAATCATTTGGTCTAAGCCCATATGTTTAATCAATAAAATGAATAAAACTGTGTATTTTTTACATTAAAACACTCCCTGAATTGAACATCATATTCTAGTAGAGAATGTCTAGATAACAATTCAATATTATTATTCATAGTAGCAGGAACATGTTATTAACACATATGAGAAGTTTGAAAACTTTCCTATGTATACTTTGAATATGGCATCAATTTCAAAAGTTCTAGTTTTCCGCTATTTTGTGTAGAAACCTATGGGCGCCACATCCACCGGCCCCACCCTTGACTCACTCGACGTTTAGATTGATAACTTCACTGTTGCTAAACATGTGGCTTTAATCCTTTTTTATTCGGTAGCTGGATAAATTGTCTTTAAAGGCATATTATGTGATCTTTTCCAGAGAGCGCCCTCTATTCATGATACAAAAAATGTTATGTTTTTTTGGCAACTTCTATTTAAAATAGAGACACGTATCACGATTTTAAGGATTTTTTGAAACGGCCCCACCTTATTTGATATACCTATTAGTGACCTGTGACCAACTGTTGTTAAGTTAGACATTGTTGTGGATTATAGACTCTGTAATGTTAATTTAGGGGTACTGTTGTGGATTATAGCCACTGTAATGGTTAAGTTAGGCGTATTGTTATGAATTCCGAGTCTGTAACTGGTAAGTTAGGCATATTGTAGTGGATTACTAAACTGTAAAGTTGGGAATTATTGTGGATTATAGACAAGTTATAGGCATTTTGTTATGGATTCCTAGAATGTAACTGTTAAGTAAGACATTGCTGTGCCTTTGTAATGGTCAAGTTATAGTTTAGTTCCAAATTGGCAAAATCTGTTTACAGCAGCGAATAAATTCAGAAGAGCATGGTTGTGGATTACTAGATACTGTAACTGTTAAGTTAGGTATATTGCTGCGGATTATTTTATACTCTGTAAATGTAAAGTTAGGCGTATTGCTATCGATTCCTAGACTGTAACTAATAAGTTACAGGCATATTGTTGTGTATTTTAGACTCAGTAAGTTAGGCATATTGTTGTGGATTACTAGACACTTGTTAAGTTAGGTATATTGCTGCGGATTATTATACTCTGTAAATGTAAAGTTAGGCGTATTGCTATCGATTCCTAGTATGTAAAAACTAATAAGTTATACTATAGGCATGATTGTTGTGGATTTTAGACTCAGGAAGTTAAGCATATTGTTGTGGATTACTAGACTCATGTAACTGTTAAGTCAGGTATATTGTTGTGGAATATAGACTCTCTAACTGCAAAGTTAGGCATAATTGTTATGGATTATAGACTCTGTAACTTTTAAGTTATGCATATTGTTGTGGATTACTGCTCTGTAACTGGTAAGTTAGTTATATTGCTGCGGATTATTATAGACTCTAATGTAAAATTAGGCGTATTGCTATGGCTTCCTAGACTGCAACTATTAAGTTACAGGCATTTGTTGTGGATTTTAGACACATCAAGTAAGGCATATTGTTGCGGATTACTGACTCTGTAACTGGTAAGTTAGGCATATTGTTGTGGATTTCTGACTCTGTAACTGGTAAGTTAGGCATATTGTTGCGGATTACCGACTCTGTAACTGGTAAGTTAGGCATAATTGTTGTGGATAACTGACTCTGTAACTGGTAAGTTAGGCATATTGTTGCGGATTACTGACTCTGTAACTGGTAAGTTAGGCATATTGTTGCGGATTACTGACTCTGTAACTGGTAAAGTTAGGCATATTGTTGTGGATTACTAGACTCTGTAACTGTTAAGTTAGGCATATTGTTGCGGATTACCGACTCTGTAACTGGTCAGTTAGGCATATTCATATTGTTGTGGATTACTAGACTCTGTAACTGTTAAGTTAGGCATATTGTTGCGGATTACTGACTCTGTAACTGGTAAGTTAGGCATATTGTTGTGGATTACTAGACTCTGTAACTGTTAAGTTAGGCATTGTTGTGGATTATTAAACTCTGTAACTGGTAAGTTAGGTGTGTTGTTATGGATTCCTAGACTGTAAATGTTAGGGTAGGCATATTGTTGTGAATTACAGGAATCTGAACTGTTCATTCATTTGATGATTATTGATTACAGTTATGGTGACTTAGGAATGAGTAGTGATCTGGGTATCAAAATCAGGGATGGAAATAAGACCCGCCCGCCCGCCCATAGCGGGTAACTTTCGTGCCGGGCGGGTGAAGATGCAAAGGCACCCGTCCGACTGGCGGGTAACATTTTTTAACCTCAAAGTGTAAGTAACTGTAAGTTCAGGGTAATTTCATCATCAGATGACTGTGTCATGATGATAGAGGAGATCAGGTTGATAGGAGATTAAAGAGAGTATTGGATTGATGAACATGATGAATACGAGGAGCTGTTACGGGCTAGGGTTACAGTGGAACATCGTACAATAAAGACAAAGACATGTAATTATTGTAATCATTTAAAAGTAGTCTTGCTCTTAAAGGCATATTATGTGATCTTTTCCAGATAGCGCCCTCTATTCATGATTTTTTTTTAGAAAGTAGATTTTCTTGCAGATTTACATTTCTGATCATAAATCGTACATACATTCCAAGTTACAGAGCGATACAATTCCTAATTACCTCAAAATCATTGTTTTAGAGTGAATTTAGAGTGAAAATATAAACTGTCGTGGTACCACGACAGTTTATTTTCACTATAAAACCATGATTTTGAAGTAATTAAGAATCATATCGCCCTGTAACTTGGAATGTATGTACGATTTATGATCAGAAATGTAAATCTGCAAGAAAATCTACTTTCAATTTTGTTTTCGATGTTGAGGGCGTTCACTGGAAAGATCACATAATATACCTTTAATTCTTTGCTGCAAAATGATATGAAAAAAAGACCTTTGGCTGGTGGAATTTTTGTCGGGCAGGTCAATTCTGTTAGTTACCTGCCCGACTGGCTAGTTGAAAAAAATCTGAAGTTCCCACCCTGATCAAAATGTAGATTCACAAACCAACTATAGTCAATATGATGGACTCTCAGGGATGATCTATTCACAGTTATAACAGCTATGTCATTTTGGGAATTTTGCCAGCTACAGTAGAACCTTGCAAACACAACATTACCAGGGCCTTGCATTTTAGTGTTAATAGGAGTTTGTGTTATCAGGATATATTATGAATAAGATATGAATAAAAGCTAAGGAGTTGAGGAACATTTTGTGTTCATTGGGAATGTTGTGTTAAAATAGTTTGTGTGAACAAGGTTCCACTGTATACAATTTGGTTATATAATGGTGAGAATTGGTTGGAATCATACAAAAGTCAAATCCATGTCAAACTAAATCAAATTTTATTTCTCTAACATCACACCAAAACAAACATTCATTAACAGACAACAATTATATTGAGGATGATATAAAGAGACAAGAAAATTGATGCGTGACAATTCTACCTCTAAGGCTTGGTTGATGACAGACTTCAAGTTATTACCGGTACACCGGTATAATTTTATCAGTATCTGCTTGATGTTTTCCCATGGTAACATTGGCAAGTATAGGACGGCATCGTATAACATTGAACGTACTTGGGCACAAAGCCAGGAGTGGGGTAATCAAATAATTTTTGACGGGGATGTGCCGCCAGAAGTTCAAAATCCTGACACACTTTTACAGGTGTTTTAATCTAAAAATTATTTTGGACCCACATTGTTTTTGTTTTTTTACGCGATTTGGGACCCATGTTTATTGGGTTTTTTTGCGAATTGGTGTTTATAGCACAAATCAATGCCATGTTTAGTGAATTTTAGCAAAACAGTAACCCATTTAGGCGGCACATACCTGTATAACTTCTCAATTAGATTTTGTAAAGCACCACTTTTGAGATGTTAGTGATCTAGAAGCGCCACTATCCATGCGATCGCGAGCGTAGCGAGCGACCGCGTTAGGGCCCCTGGAAGCTCATTTACCCCCTTCTAAGAGGCTAAGGAGAGCTATTATTTGCATGCAATATGGTACAAGAAAATAATAAAGAGATATATATGTTGATGGTAAATTGTACAAAAAGTGGTAGCAAATGATAATCATTAGGCCTACTACTACTAATCATGACTTACCCCACTGCAGTTAGTAGGGGTTTTTTTTGGTTTTTTTATTTTTAATTTCTTTTTTCCTTCATGCGTCCTTCCGCGCGCCACTCGAACTGATGCAATGCGCCACAAGTGCGCCACCATTTGAGAAGGCCTGCCTTATATATATCAGTTACCCCCCAGCAGGGGCACAAAGACATCAGCTAATTATATTTAAATCTGTAGTATCAGCTAGAAAAAATCTGATGGGTGACAATTGCGTCCTTCTGGTTTTGAGAGATGACAGACTTGGTTTAGTATGGCACGCATTTCTTTACTTTTCAATAATTGTAAGGGAACGTAGCAGCTCATTAGCCATAGGTTATTATACAGGATTAAATTTGGCACATAAAGAAAATTTCCATTTTTGTAGGGGTCATATGAATTTCATTGGCCTTTTATGTCTAATTTGGAGATTTTGTTTGCTTTATAAATTATATTAAATGATGTTTTCTACCTAAGAGTATGACTTTAAAGTATCCAAGTTTGAATGGTTTAAAGACTGATGCTAAGCTTTAAAACCAAAGCTCATGCATGCATGGCAAGATCTTAATTGATTGAATAGCCCCATGTTCTCATGCATTATAGACACTGGCCCATATTAAATGTTTTCTGGGTCTCTTGTGACAACCCAAACATGGAAGGAGATCCAGAGAACAGCCCAGAAAAGACGACATCAGGATTCTTACAGAGGACACTGGCTTAAGTGGACAAGATCTGAAAAATTGCATGAATGATAGAGCTGTGTGGAAAGCCATCATAAAAGTCCGTCCTTTTGAGTCGACATAAGCAAGCATAAGCATAAGCTGGGTCTTCTGGTTCTGAGAGATGACCGAATTGGTTTAATACTCTGCTTCTTGGTCTTGCGTAATGATGCAGTTGGTTTACGCTTATTGTACCAGAAAGGCTTGATGCGGTTTTCATGGCGCTTCACGTGAGATAGATATCGCTGTAAACTTGCGGTGTTCAGTTGACAATACTTGCACACAAATGGCTTTTGTTGTACAGTCACATGTGTGTTCTTTGTCCTTTTCTGATTAGGTGGTTCCAATTCTGGAAATTTTGTACTTTTACTCCTTTTCCTCTTCCGAGGTCGCCTTGCTTCTGAAAATTCTGTAAAATAAATTTGGGAAATTGAGAATCAAAAAATGGTAAAAATTTAAAGAATAATGATCAATGACCTTTGAGAGAATAATTACTACACTAGCTGGTTTCTGTTGATTGATCTCAATTGATTGATCTCAGTTGCAGTTGCCATTGGTCTTTGCCCGGTAGTTTTGTTTAGGACCTGTGCTTTTAAAACTTGCGCCAAAGCACTATAAAGGGCAATAAGGCATAGTGGACAGTGTTGTGGTCATATATGTGATGCGATCTGTGAAAACCCGCCACATGGTGGCATTTTTCATATTGGAGATATTTATATCATAAGAAAGCTAAAACTGTGCTGATTACAGAACTGTTTCGATCATTTTTCTACGATCACTACAAAAAAAGTTATGAGTGAATGATGATTGTGATGTCACCAAAAGCTACAAAATAAGAAATCATGAAAACAGGCCAAAAAAGATACATAATTCAATATAATAACATTATAAGGTTAATAATAAAAGTGACTTAAGTAAGTTTGTCAAGGTGAAATTTCATGAAAGATGATAACACAAAGTACTGGAAACTAATTTTCTTTAAAAAAATCTAGAAAAAAGAAAAAAGGTTTTTTATTTTTTATTATTTTTATTTTTTCTATTTTACCCATAATCCCTAGTTCACATTTTGCGACATCCGACGGGTTTTCTCAGATCGCATCACATATATGCTGTTCCCTCCAGCATGTATAGACAGTTCAGTCCCTTCGACTGTGGCATTTGTTTATAAACATTGATGTCAACCCATCTATAAAAACTGCACATTTCCGTGGGCTACACACACATTTGTCCAGGAATACCATTATAGAAGCCCCTTTAAAAACAAAAATGGTACCTTAATGATGGCCAGACTTGTTGCGCAAATACGTTTTTAAAAAAGCGCCCGCTATGCGAGCAAAACGTTTTAGATCTAACATCATTCAGTGGAATAGAGAAAGAGAGCCCAGCTGCGCTAATATTTAGGATCAAACTGGTGTTCACCGGGAAAAAATACCCTTCCCCTTCCCTCCCCCGACAAGTGAAGTGACCCCATATACGCCAACGGCCTAGCTTATTATTACTCAATTGCCTGTAATTCAGCTTAGCACATATCTTCAGGATTGTTCAGTTGGCTGATTTCTCAATATTAGGCCGAATAAAAATAAAAACAGGTTTCTCATCCTAATCTTGGAAAAGGGAGGATGAGGACACACAGGGTAACACAAAACCTGCTTTAAAATGCTCATTGGAGATCGAGAAAACAAATTATTACCAAGACGTCAGCTTTTAAAATATTGTAACAACAAAGTTATATGGTAGAAATAATGGGGGAAAAGAACATTACAGTATTCCTGAAAAAGGATGCACGAGGGGGCAAGAAACTAATTTATGTATCTGATTGGCCTTACAAGTGTCTTACCTGAATTGCGCTTTGAGCTACAACCAAGCTCGTCATGATGTGCTGGAGTATTTTGGCGTAATCTACTGTCAGATTGGTCGTGTAGAACGCATGCGGATAGTTGTTCTTGCAACATGGTTATGGTCCCGACTGCCTTGGACAAGATACTGTGCAAATCAGCATTCTTAGAGCAAAGTATCTCTGAATCAGACACAATAGCTTGCAACTTGCATTTCAAGTCATAGAAAGCTCCATTCAGCTCATGGTACTTATTTTGGGTGGCTCCACAGGTCATTCTATTGACATTTGTACTTTGTTGGTGTTTCAACAGTGACAGTTTTGAGATGTCAAATTCATCGTCAAATTTGTCATGAAGTTGTTGATTGTCTCTGAAGGTTTTGCAGAGTTCCTGGCTGGAGACCTTGACCAAACCTCTGCTGTACCTTTTAGCAGGCTTCATCCAACACATATTGCCACATGCCTCAACAAACTGGGCAGGCACCATCTTTACAAAGCCACTTGACTCCTGCTCCCACGGTATTAGGAGTGTCTTCCCAGGTTGAAGATCATTCTCACTGATACGCAGACCTTTGATCATTCTAGGATGCGAGTTACAAGACACTACATTAGTCCTGCCGATATGTTCTTCACAATCAGGGTGAATGACGTATGAATTGATCAGTTCTTGACTCTTCTCAGCAACGACCCCTCTGAATATCTCCGCTTTGCATATATAAACCACTGTTTCTCCTTCAACCAGCTGTACATTATATTTTCTTTGTTTCTTGTGTTTTCCAGTGTAGTAGCGTTTCTTCTCTCCCGCCTTTCCTTTGGCAGACATGCTGCCTTTGTTACGTGGGTTTGACATCGCTTCACTGAACTCCAGTAACTCTGATTGCAAGTGTATAGCAGACCATTTGAGTATATTTGCTGATGAAATTTTGATTAATCACTCATGCAGCTCCCTATGAAGTGAAAAAGTAAAAAAGAAAGAAAATGGTCAGTATCTTTTTGTATACATGTATATTAAAGTTCATTGATCTACATCCATTGGTAAAACACTGCAAGATCCCTGCCAACATGACAAATAAAACACTTACTGTATGAGTGGTGGTTTGATCGAGATCAAGCACATCATTATGCCCATAATGGGTTAACACTTAATATAACTCATTTTTGTACATAATATGTAATAAGGCCCAAAAAAAAAAAAGTTGACTTGCCCTTTCCGACCGACCCTAATTTTCGGAAATCTAGGGTCGCTATTTTTTTTTTTTTTAAATCAAAAAAAAAAGAAGAAAAAAAATCTTTAAAACGTGTTTTTGTGCAGTAAATTTTCAAATATTTTCAAACAAAAAAAAAAAAAACTGACCGTTAGACCCTGACTTTGACCCTGAAAGAGCAAGTCAACTTCTTTTTTTGTTGTTGGCCTAAGCCTAATACTTCATTTAAGCCTTCTTTTGAGCTGTATTTTTGGGAGAAATACATGTGAGGTGTCTGTTGTTGTGCTCCCTCCACATACAGAGTGAACACTTAATAACATGAACTGCACAGGATTATTTCAATGAAATTAAGTAATTCGACACCCGATCAAGTGAGATTAGAGCCATTGAAAACATGGTAAATCTCTAGAATCCATAATGAATGATTCAGTATAGCGTATGACTAGTTTAACATCATATTCAAATACAGCGGGTACAGCGACTTCCCGATACATCGATCAAGAGATCGCTTGACTGGAAACGACCGGTTGTGGCTAGTTGAATTCATTTCAACTCGAACGATCGGTCGCTCATGATGTAATGAACACCACTTTTTCAACCAATGGGGAGGTTGGGGTACACATGCACGCGCGCGATACAAAAGTCTGTGCACTTTTGACTATCATAATTCCATGATTCCTCTTGTCAAATGAACCGACAGTACCAATCTCAATCAACACGACAGTCAATATTTGGGGGAAATTGCCCCCCTCGCCTTCTCTGGCTATACGCCACTGCGTCACCCTTCTAATTATAAGGGACACCACTATATCAATTCACAATTAATGTAACCTAGGGATTTCCGGTTAAAACGGGGGCATCAATGGGAATTTTGGGATTGCTTCGCGGGCTGCAGATTATTGGCCGGCGGGCCGCACACGCTTGTTTTAAACCATCTATACTTAAATCAAGAATATATCAGTATGCTTAACTTCTTTCGTGCATTGATAGGGTTGTCCAGTTTCGTATTTTTGAGCGGCGCCCTTCACCGTATACCAAAATGTGGACAGGTGTTGCTATGTCATCTGGCCCAAATACGGCGAGTGGACGAGAGGCCTGGTTTCAAATGAAGGAGAGTTGAATATTTTGTACTTTCTAGTCGAAATACGTTCATATTCAATATTAAAAACCCTTCCGAGAGACGATTAAACAAATCTTATTCCAGAATATCGTCGATTTAATAGAGTAATTTTGATCGTAAATCGGGCGTGCTAAACCAGTCGTAACCCTTCCGAATTTGACATCCGTGTTACGAATCCATTTTTCAAATATCTTTTTACTACCTGAAAGGTGTGACCAAATGTAGCGGTTGTTGCATCCTGATACTATATATGGCTCATTCCATGAAGTTGGGGCATTTGTTAAAATAGCAGAATTTGGTACTTTAGGCAGCTTATAAACTGTTTTACTCTATGTGTATATCAAAAAATGTTAGTGTCCAAAAGCAGTACTAGGTTATAGTATTGAGCCATGGAAAGAAGAAAAAAAATTGACCCTTCCTTGAAGAAGAAAAAAATAAAAAATTAGGTGGTGTCCAAGACCATTTTTGCTAAAAAACGTGACATGGAAAACACAACAATTAATATGAGTTTTATGTAAGCAAAACTATCATAGAATTGCTTGGAAATCGATTTGATTAATAAAAGATACATGTATTCATAGTTTACTGACCAAAACACCTCGTCACGCTGGACTGATTTTTCACCCAAGCAACATGAAAATTGCCTTTCCGATGCTACGCACGGTGTCCACAAAATATACACGTGTAGCATCGGGAGTTTTCATTGCTGAATGGGGGTAGTTCTCTATCATACATTTTTTTATTATTTTCCAAAATTAAGAGCATTTATCAATTGAAAACTATTGCAAATGAGAATAAATTTCATGAAGACCATTCCATATATTCATGAAAAAGTATACAGTGCCGTATGCATGGTGTCCTAACCATAAAATGTAGCATCGTGATAAACATCCTATGCAATTTGTGGGAATCCCCCCCTGGAGATAAATAAAACATTCCATATTTCTTTTTGTAAGGATAGAGGTCAATAGCTATCAGGTTTGTTTGGAATTTGCCACACGTGGGCTAGTTTTATCAAGGTTTCAGTCGCTGGTGTCCCGTTGTAGCATCGGGACTTTTATGTAGCATCAAAATGTAAATATTGGATAGTTTTGTGAATGGTAAGTGCGATTGTAATTATTTCTTAATGTTGCTTGTATGTCTGTATTTATTAATGCATTTTTATTGAAAGGGAAACACTGAATCAGAATTTCTTTTCATGTTATGATATTAATTTTGAGTCACGGACGCCATAATGATTTGGCGTCCATGTAGCATCGGGCATAGCATGGGCAATATTTTGCATTGGGTATCGTTATAGTTCGTTGAAATTGTATTTTTTTTGTAGAATCACATCATTAATAAACTTTGAAGTTAATAATGAATTAGTTTTTGCTCTTTTAATGCTAATAATATAGCTTACCAATATGATGCTACATGGACACCATGTCCATGTAGCATTTCATAAAATTTGCCTAATTAGACTAAAACAATTACCCCATTCGAAATTATCCATCACCCAAAACATTCAAAACATTGCCTACATTTTACTACACTTTACAGAAAAAAAGGCATATTATGAGAGATGTATATCTAATGAAATATATTAATACACAATGCTACATGGACACCATTTCCATTAGCATTTCACTGAATTCACAATAAACATTCCCTTATTTTAGTTTTATTTACTATAAATAAAACAAATAATTGTAAATCATTTAAGTTCTCTATCCTTTGCTATTCTTTTTCATGTTAAATGAATAATAAATAAAATACTCCAGCATGATTTTAATATAAATATTTTCCTGCAACACAAAAAGTGCAACATGAATAAATAATCTACTCCAATATCAATACACAACGTTCCATGAAGATACTAAGCCATAGGGTTTATTTTGTTTTGCTTTGCAGGTTCTTGACATTAATTCAGAAGACAGTTCTATCGTCCTGGAATTTATGGAGATGAAGACAAGGAACCCATCATTTTCAAAAACTAGTACCTTTCCAAAGAAATCCATCATGGCAATTAAATTATTTTTTTTGCAAACTGACTTTTTAAGTGATCAAACTTTTCAATCATCTTTATCAAGAATAGAGGATGATTCAATCAGAAACAAGCAAAGAGACTAAGATCACAAAGGGTACTTTAAGAACAACACTGCATGAAGTTTGTTTCAGTGGACATCTTAAGTTTCTTTGATCAATGGTGTATTGTTATTGTGTAATTGTAAGAAATGGTGTATGTGTATCATAGGTAATTATGTTTTATGCTTCATGGCAGGTTATCTTTTTGTGTAATTTGTAGTTTTACAATCCATGTTATTAATTTTATCGTGTGCTTATAACATAAAAAGTGTGCTTATAACATAAAAAGTTAACATCATAGTACATCCTCTCTATTGATCTGAAAAAGATGCACCTGTTCAAGCTGTTCCAAATATTTTAGGGCACGGTGTCCATGTAGCATCGTAATACTTAAGTACACAGAAAAGGTAAATTTTACATGAACAGTGTTTAGATAAATTTCAAGCAATTCACTCTGTGTATCTACTTGATATGATGAACAAGTAGACAAACCATTCACACTCAAATAATTATAACAGTATGAATAGTCTTATTATTAACAATGTTACAAGACGCGGTGTCCATGTAGCATCGGTAGTGCATTTTATAACATTATACAGGTAAATAATACTTCATATACTTACTTTATGACTATAATGTAATCAATGTGCATGGTTTATAGAGTACTTTACATCAAACAAATATTGATATGTACTTTATTTAAATTCATTATACAAATTGCAAAATAAAGAGTCACTTTTCAATGAGTTTTTACATAAAACAGTTAATCTACGATGTCTTGTTCGTTAAGTTATGTTCAACCTAGACAAATCTGGTTTCTTTTCATGTATTTGTGGTTCCAAGTAGTTAATTGAGGTATAGAAACTTGGCCCACATCTTAAGCTATTTTATTAGAAAATGATATGGAAATGAGAAATGGTGTCCATGTAGCATCAGGATTTTTGGAAATGTCATCCAACTGTTGAACATGTGCGGTTATTTTACACCAAATGTTACATTAAAATAAAAAGTTCTACATTGTACTTTGGTAAATGTAGAACCTAAAAAAGAAGAAAGAGTTGGAAAATATCCATTTTGAAAATTTCACTTGGATGTCACATAATATGCCCCAACTTCATGTAATGAGCCATATACTTAAAGATGTACATCGTTTTGTCTAAACTTGAACAGTTAGTAACCTGTTTAAAGAAAAAAATCGTCTGATCCACATGTGTTACCCTGATCCAAGCGTCTCATTTCTGTGTTGGGCGAAATGGATTGGCGCATGTTTGCCAGCAAAACGGTATTGCCGTGTTGATGAATCTGTTGATCAGGAGCACATGCTTTCAAGATCGCGCAGTCAGGATTTGTTTTGTTTTGATTTGTTTAGTTATATGGGCGATGGGTGGGGGAAGAGGGGACCTGGGGGTGAGAGGGGGTCTGGGGAGGTGGAAGGGGGTCTGGGAAGGTGTAAAAGCCCAACAAATACTTTGATTTTTTTTTTTTAAATCTTCCAATTATTTTTTAATATTTGGTTTTTTATTTTAAAACTATTGTAGGATTTAATGTTTGGGGTAGGGGAATACTATACCTAACTTCACGTAGCTTTTCGAACGTTACGGAACCCCCGTGTTGTGTGGTGGCATATAAACCCAATTTTCAGTGGTATGCACTTACCGTCCAGGCTACATTTGACGTCTTAGAAAATGTCACTTGGGCTTAGCAAATACTACAGAGTTACAGATATAATTCAAACATGAACATCGGTGGATTACATCGTCGTCAAATTATATTTGAAGAAAATGGTGTGGTCGAAAAAAACCATGATTCGGCGACATTGTTTTGATAACGTCACTTCTGATTGCTTCGGACACGTCCAGGGAGGGGAAATTCGAATAGCAAAACAAGAGCCTCCCATGGGCATATGGGCGTGGGTACGAGAGATGTGACTCGTAAATCGAGGGCGATGCTATGATTGACAATACGAAAGTCCTTATAAGGCAAATGAGACGCGCGATGTGACTCGCAAATCGAGGGCGCTATCACATTAGAGGCTTCAATCTCGGCAATTACTTATGAGTTTAGCACGTGCGCGATATTTTGCATTCGCTGGGATATGCCGTATACTTCATGAATTTTTCGCCATTAAATAATTTAATAAATCACTTTATAAAGTTCTTGTATGTATTTATATGAATTCTGTTTTATCTCTTGCATTGTTTTATATGTTTTTGTTGTATTTCTGAAACCTAGATGAGGTCTAAATGAGATAAATTTAAAAAAACCACCTATAAAATACTTACATGGAGTATACGGTTTATTTCGTGTATCCGACTGTTTTGACTATCTGCGGTCCGACAAATCAATGCGTGGAATTCGGGGATTTTGACAGTTGTTGAAGAGAAACAGGTGGTACACACAAAGGAAGCCAGTATCTTAATCCGTTTAGACGACATGTATTCACGAATTTTCATTTTCACACCTCAGATAATGCGCTGTTTTTCTGCTTCCGTTTTTCGGTTTTAAAAATAAGGTAGGTAGGAATGCTCTGTAGGAAAACGTATTACTGATAATCTTATTTGCAAACGTCTAACCTTTGCGGTGTTCAAGAAATATTTTTATGTGAACTACTCGCTGCTGTGACACAGTTGTATCGGCTTTGAAACCAGGGGCTATGTCAGGTAGCTATTGCAAGCAATAGCTACGTGAAGTTAGGTATAGGGGAATACATTGTAACAATGTACTTGTAAACTACGGTATTATAGTCGTCGTCAGAATACTTCGGCACTTTTTTCTGTGACAACTGCGTACAGCGTAAACACGGAAGTGCGTTGTAGAACAGCGTCACAACAGCGTTATCTTTGAGCAGTTCGACGCGTCACAGCCCCTGTAATCCGATTGGCCGATTGTATCTATGGGTCATGAATGTCCCCGCCCACACGCTTATTTGAAGTTATTAACTAGACGCGCGCATTGGCGGTTTTAAAAAGTGCTGAAGTATTCTGACGACGACTATAGTGAATAGCAAGGTTTGGTTTGGGAGTCTTTTGGGCTACTTTGGGCTAAAAAAATATTGAGCCCTTTTGGGCTGAAAAATGGTTCAACGTTAAACATGGCATATATAATGAATCAAAGTTTTTGCATTGAAACACTGTTATAAAAACCATCAATTTTACAGCACATTTTGCTCCATAACTTCACTTATACTTAACCCTCTCATTTTAAAAAGGGGATTACATGATCTTTCCATCAATACTAATAACATTTAAAATTCAACATTTCTAAAAAAAATATGAAATCCCTAACATTGATAAAAAACTAAATATTCATTGAAAATGAAGTGAATGTGCCAGCTTTTCAATACAATAATATAATATTTTATTGGTCAATTGTGTACATGATTGTATGTATGTCTCTAGTACAACAAATCATACTTAGTGATATTTGTCATCAGTTGGTATTATTCATCATAGGGTATTTTGCATGTTTCACTATCTGTCCCCATCCTAAGTATGACTCCTTCTAAATATGATTTTCGTGTTAATTTCTGTATCGCTTACCAGAGCTCAAAAACACACTTCTTTGTGATTATTCTTATCTACTCTTTCTCATCTATCTTGCCATTCGTTTAACATTTTGTACAAAGGAAACAAATGCACTATTCCCTTGAAATTTAAAGCGAAATTCTAATCCCATTCACTTTACGGCACTCGCGATGTTTATCGAAATCGGCGCCATGTTTTATTAATGATAGTCTCATATTAATATTTTCGTTAGTTCGTAATGGTGTGCATAGCGTATATAGATGTTTGTTATTTTGCGGTGGGGTATGAGACTAATCTGGACCGCGAAACTCCCGAAATGTCTAAAAAAAATTCTGCCATTGCATTTACACGGCGGAGAATTATGATTAAATATTGGAATAATTTAGCATTTTCATGTTTTAAAAAGTGGCTGGAAAGAAAGATGAGGACTTTAGGCCAAATAAAAAAAACCATATGTTTCTCGTCCCCGCCCGCTTCCTTTTTAGGGGCCGCCTCCTTTTATTTATTATTTATTATTAAAAAAAAAAAAAAAAAAAAAAAATTTTTTTTTTTTTTACAATTTTTTTTTTTTGAAGTCCAAAAGTATATAAAACATGACCTTAGATGACCTAAATTTGACCCGAAATAATTCACTTAATATCCCATGATCCACACCATAGCTATGGTAATTTATAACTTAAGATCCTACCTTATAAGTACATTGATATTTCATAATATTCTGATTAAAAGTATGACTTTTGAGAACCGTTTTCAGTGTAAAAAATACCATTATTGTTTTATTGTGATAACATCTAACTAAATTTAGTAAACTACATGTATACATGTACATTTTGCTTGTTATGGCAATAGAAGTGTTGCCTGTAACATGATGCAGCATTAAAAAGATTTATGTTTGAATAAATTATTTCAATTTTGTTTAAATTAATTTTTAATTTGAAGTCAAAAAAATTATAACTTTATTTCTTATGCATGTGATCTGGTAAAAAAAGATGTTTCATGTATGTATGATGGAAATAATAACACATATGTTTTGAATGCATTTTATTATCTTTAATACACAGATTTACCATTTTGCATTACCACATCACATGTATAAGAACCACAAAAATAATGTCTGACTTCAATTTGCAAATATATTTTAATCATTATTTTATTGTTATATCATGTAACATGCAACACTTCTCTTCCCATATTAAATGAAAATATACTAAATTTAGGTATTTTTCAAATTTTAAATAATTTGCTATGTAACATGTAGACTTTAAAACCTCTACCGATAGCCCCCTACCTTGGGGCTATCGGACGTCGGAACTCTGTCCATTTTTTATAGGAAGGCTGTATTTTAAAGAGTACTACCATATGGACCATGTAGTTTCTTCGTACGATGCTTTGTTAAGAAGTTACAAGCAACACTTCTCTTCCCAAGAAGTTACAAGCAACACTTCTCTTCCCAAGAAGTTACAAGCAACACTTCTCTCCCCTAGAAGTAATACAAGCAACACTTCTTAAGTTCTTGTTTGTCTAACAATTGTCTCTTTCTCAATTGTCATTTCATTTAATAGGGAAAACACAATAGATTGCCAGATATCTCAAACGGCGGCCATTTTGAAAAATAATAAATAATAAATAATAAGCCCCTCATCCTCCTTTTTTTGAAAAACCTGGACGAGAAACATTTTTTTTTTTTTTACTTGGCCTTATGAAGGTGCGTAGCTAGTATGAAAATCAACGGAAAAGCTGTTTTGCTGTATTCACCCACAACTCATTTGAGTTGCACTCCATTCACTTCATACAGCAAATTAAATTGACAGTTTCTCGCAATACAATTTCCCCATACGTTGGTAGGGAAGAAAAAAACACACCAACGTATGGGTTTCCTGTACTACTACTAGTAATAGTATGTCTCTATTCTATGACAATGTATACACCAGATCGCACCACCAATGCAAATGAGTGTTTATATCTCCGAACAAATAGCTTCACAGGAACTTTTAATTTATTAAACTTCTTACCTTTTCAGATGACATGTCAGTCCCAATTATGTTTCAAACATTATATTATAGTGCCGAGATAAACATGATAAACGAATGATACGAATAATAATTACATTTTTACAATGAATGAAAAGTACCGGGATGAGAATTAGGTAACGAGAGCCTGTGTGCAATGACCGCTTTTAGCCTTTTGAGGGCAGTAAATAAAAATGCAAAGACAACCCTGAAGACAATAGACAGACGAAGGTGGACATGAATGGCCGTACATTTTTAATCCTGTTGGACTGTTGGTTTCAATGTAAAAATGGATTTAGACTATATGATTTCAGAAATTTCATCACATGTTGGCATTAAATTATATCATTCTGAAACCGCTGGATTTGGAAATGATCCACTCCAGTGTTTATCTCCAGTGTAAGCATCATTTTTGAATACATGATCGGTTCGTCAGTCTACTCCAAAAAAATGGAGCCTCCATAGGGGTTAATCGGGGGGGGGGGGGATATCCCCAATATTTGACCATTGGGGGATGGCCTATGTAATCATCACCCTCCCCCAATGATATGCATGATAAAATGCTCACCGTAATAGAAATGTCTATTCAGAACAATGATTAAGCTGAACTACAATTTCGCGCGCATTTTCCACCAAAATATTTGTTGACACACTTTTTTTTAATGCTCCCACGCCCCTTTGACATCCCGAAAATGTTGATGCTGCCACTGGCATAGACTTGGCAACTTACTCTGATATACTGCTATCCACAGAAGATAGCAACTTATCTGATAGACTTGGTATCGATTGAAGCCTAGTAATTTACTCTGATAGACTTGCTATCTACTCAAGATAGCAACTTACCCTGAAGATAGACTTGCTATCTACTGAAGATAGCAATTTATTCTGATAGACTTGGTATCAATTGAAGAAAGCAATTTACTCTGATAGACTTGCTATCTACTGAAGATAGCAACTTACTCTGATATACTTTCTATACTGAAGATAGAAACTTATTCTGATAGACTTGCTATATCACTGAAGATTGCAATTTACTCTGATACATACTTGCTATCTATTGAGGATAGCAACTTACCGTGATAGACTTGCTATCTACTGAAGATAACAACTTACTCTGATATACTTGCTATCTACTGAAGATAGCAACTTATTCTGATAGACTTGCTATCTACTGAAGATAGCAACTTACCCTGATAGACTTGCTATCTACAGTCATCAAAAAAAGTAACTATACAGGTAATAAATGGGCTTCTAACTCTTAAAATATATATCCTACCTAGAAATATTAATTCATAAAGTTGTTGAGAAATTCGTCTTCTTTAATATGAGATATGGCACGCTAGGATCGGGTGATTATTGAGGAAGTGGCACTCAAAAATGTAAGGTGAAGTCCGATTTTCATTTTCACATTTTTATTTTCCAAATCTACGGGTATCTTATTGATTACCGGTAGTGCAATTGGGGGATACATTCGCAGGTTGGACAGTCGGCCCCCGGGAGTCGGCCGCATTGTTCCGATGGATCAATACGCCACACACACGCTACCTGTCATTCTCTCCCCCGTGTTGAAATGTAAAATGTGAATTTGAAATTGTGACTTTCCCTTACATTTTGGATTGTCGCTTCTTAAATATTCAACCGATCCTAGCGTGCAATATCTCATATTAAAGAAGATAAATTTCTCAACAACTTTATGATTTAATATTTCCAAGTAGGATATATATTTTTAGTGTTAAAAGTACATTTATTACCTGTATAGTTACTTTTTTTATGACTGTATACTGAAGATAGCACCTTACTCTGATATACTTGCTATCTACTGAATATAGCAACTTATTCTGATAGACTTGGTAACAATTGAAGATAGCAATTTACTCTGATAGACTTGCTATCTACTGAAGATAGCAACTTATTCTGATAGAATTGGTATCAATTAAAGATAGCAATTTACTCTGATAGACTTGCTATCTACTGAAGATAGCAACTTATTCTGATAGACTTGCTATCTACTGAAGATAGCAACTTACCCTGATAGACTTGCTAACTTACTCAGATATACTTGCTATCTACTGAATATAGCAACTTATTCTGATAGACTTGGTATCAATTGAAGATAGCAATTTACTCTGATAGACTTGCTATCTACTGAAGATAGCAACTTATTCTGATAGACTTGGTATCAACTGAAGATGGCAATTTACTATGATAGACTTGCTACGCACAGAACTTCCAAACCTGTTCTACCACTGACTGTACTCGGAGTTCATGGGTTACCGTACATGAGTGCTAATCAAGATGGCGCGGCAACGTAGCATACAAGCTGCATTAGACCTATCATGATACAGACAGCCGGAATAACTCGTTAAAAAATAAATCGTCAACTCGTCAATAATCACGTCACCTGTAAATTATGTCACAATTATCTAGTCAATAATCACGTCATCTGTAAATATGTCCCAATTATCTAGTCAACGGTGATCGATTTGTGTGAAATAATGTGTGTAGCAAAATTCCTACAGTTCATGAAAAATGATAAACTGTTACATTGAAATGCAAGTATAAAAAAGTATAAACTCAGTTTATAAAACTCAAATTCCTCAGTGTGGAGCATTTAGCGACGTCATATGTAAATTATGTCGCAATTATCTAGTCAATAATAACATCGGCTGTAAATTATGTCGCAATTATCTAGTCAATAATCAAGTCATCTTTAAATTATCTTATCTTGTCAATTATGATCACGTCATCTAACGTTGATCAATGGGACACAGTTTTGTTATCTGAGATAACAAAACTAAAGTAATGATTTTTGGTACCACCTACATTTTAAATAGATTTAGTCATGTTACTCTCTCCTACAAGAATTCAATTATTGAAATGGTAAATGAATTCAAATATCTTGGTGTAAAATTTGATAAGAATATGTCATGGTCATCACATGTAGATTATTTATCTAATAATATCTCAAAAAGAATTGGTATTATTAGAAGTGTTAAGTATTTTCTCCCACATAATACTCTTTTGATGTTATCAAATGCTCTTGTAATGCCTCACTTTTATTATGCTAGCCAAGTATGGTCTAACTGTTCTCAGACGTACCAAACTAAACTGCAGACTCTCCATAATCTTTTAGCCAGAATAATTTTATCTGCTGATATTAGAACACCTATTAATGATATGATGACTTTACTCAAGTGGGTAAAACTAAATGAAAGGTGGACAAAACAAATGCTTATCATTGTATTCATATTAAGAAATATCAGTCCAAATTATTTATCATGCCAATTTGATTTTGTACATAATATTAATAGTCATACTTATACAACAAGAAATCATACATCAAATTCTCTATTGATTGCCAAATCTAATAGCAATTCTGGTAAACGTACATTTCATGCCAGAGCTTCTTCTCTTTGGAACAATGTTTCACCCAAAATACGTATTGAGTTGAGGAATATGTCACTAAGTCAATTAAGTCATGTTTCACTTCTTCAAACTAAATTATAATTATTTAGTATGGTATTATCTTCTTTGTAAATAATCTGTTTATGTATGCATAAAATGAGGGCCTACTTGGAAAGCAGTGTTTGTACACTGAAGTATCTTACCCTCAATAAATAAAGCATAAATAAAAATCTGTAAATTATGTTGCAATTATCTAGTTATTTATCACACGTCGTCTGTAAATTATGTTGCAATTATCTAGTCATTTATCACATCATCTTGAAATTATATTGTCATCTCATCATTTATCTCATCATCTGGAAATTATGTTGAAATTATCTTGTCAATTATCTGGTCATCTTGAAATTATGTTGCAAATATCTAGTCATTTATCTCGTCATGTCATCATCTGGTTAACTCGTCATGACCCTTCAGGGCCACTGTATGTTTGAACTGATTTAATAAATCGGAGAAATCGGGACCTGAATATTTGGACTCATCCTGTAGACTGTTAAGCATATAATTGTTGTTGATTATTAGACTCTGTAAATGTTGAGATGGGCATAATATTGTCTTATAATGAAAGCATAGGCATATTGTTGTGGTTGTGGATTACTAATATGACTGTTAAGTTAGGCATTATATTAATCTGTATCTGTAACTGGACTAAAAGTTAAAGGCGAGCTACCACTCTGGGTTACTAGCCACATCCAGTTCTTTTGGAAATTTGACAAGGTTACAATTTCTCCATGTCAACTAGCTTTAACTCTGTACAGTCCGTCATCAAATGAACAGGTGTATGACCAGTTCGTCTGTGGTGAACTACCGAAGTGGTAGGCCAGCTTTAAACCAGAACTAACTGCTTTTAATTTGATTGATAATTCGTTAGATAATGGTATTCTGACGAGTTATCAATGTTCTTTTGACGCTCATTTGTATAACTTGCAATTTTTGGCAAATTTCAATCTTGAGTGACAATCTGAGTACCAAATTGTAGCTACATGTATGAGAGTTCCTGAACCATTTGTATAAATTACATCAAAAGAATGGTCTATTCACAGTCATAACTGCTACGAAAACTGGGTATACTTCCTTTTTGTGTTCAGTTTATACATGTCATTTGGGTATTCCATTTGGGTATTCTGCAAGCTACAGTGGACGTTGTAAACACGAAATTGCTTGCATTTTAGTTTGCGTTTTAATAGGAATTAGTGTTATCAGGATATATAGGTTGTGAAATATAAGTTTGGGAACTGAGAAACATGTTATGTGTTTTTCAGTTAAAATCGATATCAAATTAAAACATTTTTTATATCTCCAACATCACACCAAATAAAAAATAAAAAATCATTAAAACACAACAATAATTTTGAGGATGATTAAAAGGACAAGAAAACTCAAACTCTAGTCGTAATAAGTCTATAGTCTTAGAAACTTTGTCCCCATTTTGAGATAAATTGAAAATAAAGGTTCTACATCAAATCTGACGATACTGGGATTTGAACCCAGGTCCTTTTGGTCCCAAAGCGAATGTCATAACCATTAGACTAGTTAGGCGCAGTGACGTAACCAGAGGGGGCTTGCCCCCCCCCCCCCCCAAATGAAATGACAAACTCTATGTATACCTGTGTATACTAAAAAAAGAGGTCAGATATGCCCCCCCCCCCCCCCCCCCCCCCCGATGACCCCAAATTGAAGACCCTAGTTACGCTATTGGTTAGGCGCATAGGCGGTAAGTATTGTGTGTATTACGGAATGGATATAACTCGCATTATAGAAGTCTTTGCACTAGACCAATTTGTGATAGTTTATTACTCATTGGTAGAACCATTTTATCAGCATCTGTTTGATGCTCTACCCATGGTAACATACATGACAAGTATAGGACGTCATCATGGAACATTGAAAGTAAGTTGGGCACAAAGGCATCAGCAAATTATATTTCTCACTGTAGTATAGTATCAATTAGAAAATCCCCTGAAGCGTGTCAATTGCATCCTTCTGGCTCTGGGGATTTTGTTTGCTTTATACAGGGTGTCTCAGAATGATCTATTCTATACCGA
This sequence comes from Ophiura sarsii, assembly GCA_035610835.1. Taxonomy (NCBI): domain Eukaryota; kingdom Metazoa; phylum Echinodermata; class Ophiuroidea; order Amphilepidida; family Ophiuridae; genus Ophiura; species Ophiura sarsii. The sequence goes on from CM069449.1 coordinate 62,017,926, forward strand.
GGTAATACAAAATAAAATCACGGTATAAACTTTATTAATATTGTCCGAATCGTGTTCATATATTTCTTGCGCAAACGCCCAGCTTTCTTAATTAAGAATTTTAGATTTTGAAAATCAGACATTTCTGACGGAAAATACAGACTTTTTTGTAACGATAGTGGATACCAAGTTTTTGTCAAGCTTTTTGATAGCAATCGATTGTTTCGTGCATAGAAAACAAAGCTTTGATTGAATAGGGCAGGATTTGTTTTGCTTCAGTGCTTTATCCTTCCTTTCTTTGGCGGGAATATTGTATATATATACCTCATGAGGTGTGGGGTTCATTGTTTGAAATGCTGGTAGTGCTAGAGAGAATAGAGCTTTAAAGATGAATGATGCGAGCAAAAATATGAAAATAGTTTTTTTTATTAATTTTTGATTATGTCTTGCCACAGCAGAACAAAAAGAGATATCTCACTGAAATTAATGGAATAAGTAGGAAACATTTCCACTATCATATCGCAAGTGTTTTAAATTGAAACACTATTGTCTTATATTTTTAACTGAAACCTGGTATAGATCATTCTGAGACACCCTGTATTAGATCATTATTTGCTACCTAAATAAAGTATGACCTGAAAGTATCCATGTTTGAATGCTTTAAAAACTGCTGCTAAACTTAAACCAAATATAAGCTCATGCATGCATGCCAAGATCTCAATTGATTGAATAGCCCCATGTTCTCATGCATTAGACACTGGCCCATATTAAATGTTTTATGTGTCTCTTGTGGCAACCCAAACATGGAAGGAGATCCAGAGAACAACCCAGAAAAGACGACATCAGGATTCTTACAGAGGACACTGGCTTAAGTGGACAAGATCTGAAAATTGCATGAATGATGGAGCTGTGTGGAAAGCCATCATAAAAGACCGACCTTTTGAGTATTCATAAGCAAGCATAAGCATAAGCTGGGTCTTCTGGTTCTGAGAGATGACCGAATTGGTTTAATACTCTGCTTCTTGGTCTTGCGTAATGATGCAGTTGGTTTACGCTTATTGTACCAGAAAGGCTTGATGCGGTTCTCATGGCGCTTCACGTGAGATAGATATCGCTGTAAACTTGCGGTGTACAGATGACAATACTTGCACACAAATGGCTTTTGTTGTACAGTCACATGTGTGTTCTGTGTCCTTTTCTGATTAGGAGGTTTCACTTCTGGAAATGTTGTACTTTTACTCCTTTTCCTCTTCTGAGGTCGCCTTGCTTCTGAAAATTCTGTAAAATAAATTTGGGAAATTGAGAATCAAAAAATGGTAACAATTTAAAGAATAATGATCAATGACCTTTGAGAGAATAATTACTACACTAGCTGGTTTCTGTTGATTGATCTCAATTTATTGATCTCAGTTGCAGTTGCCATTGGTCTTTGCCCGGTAGTTTTGTTTAGGACCTGTGCTTTTAAAACTTGCGCCAAAGCATTATAAAGCACAATAAGGCATAGTGGATAGTGTTGTGGTCTTCCCTCAAGCATGTATAGACAGTTCAGTCCCTTCAACCGTGGCATTTGTTTATAAACATTGATGTCAACCCATCTATAAAAACGGCACATTTCCGTGGGCTAAACACACATGTGTTCAGGAATACCGTTATAGAAGCCCCTTTAAAACAAAAATTGTATCTTAATGATGGCCAGACTTGTTGTGCAAATATGTTTTAAAAAAGCGTGCGCTATGCGAGCATGAAGTTTTATATCTAACATCATTCAGTGGAATAGAGAAAGAGAGCCCAGCTGCGCTAATATTTAGGATCAAACTGGTGTTCACCGGGAAAAAATACCCTTCCCCCTCCCTCCCCCTCCCCCGACAAGTGAAGTGACCCCAGATACGCCAATGGCCTAGCTTATTATTACTCAATCGCCTGTAATTCAGCTTGGCTGATTTCTCCATATTAGGCCAAATAAAAATAAAAACTAGTTTCTCATCCTAATCTTGGGAAAAGGGAGGATGAGGACACACAGGGTAACACAAAACCTGCTTTAAAATGCTCATTGGAGATCGAGAAAACAAATTATTACCAAGACGTCATAAAAAAGTTATAATATATGGTAGAAGTAATGGGGGAAAAGAACATTACAGTATTTCCTGAAAAAGGACGCACGAGGGGGCAAGAAACTAATTTATGTATTTGATTGGCCTTACTTCTTACCTGAATTGCGCTTTGAGCTATAACCAAGCTCGTCATGATGTGCTGGAGTATTTTGGCGTAATGTACTGTCAGATTGGTTGTGTAGAACGCATACGGATAGTTGTTCTTGCAACATGGTTATGGTCCCGACTGCCTTGGACAAGATACTGTGCAAATCAGCATTCTTAGAGCTAAGTATCTCTGAATCAGACACAATAGCTTGTAACTTGCATTTTAAGTCATGGAATGCTCCATTCAGTTCATGGTATTTATTTTGGGTCGCCCCACAGGTCATTCTATTGACATTTGTACTTTGTTGGTGTTTCAACAGTGACAGTTTTGAGATGTCAAATTCATCGTCAAATTTGTCATGAAGTTGTTGATTGTCTCTGAAGGTTTTGCAGAGTTCCTGGATGGAGACCTTGACCAAACCTCTGCTGTACCTTTTAGCAGGCTTCATCCAACACATATTGCCATATGCCTCAACAAACTGGGCAGGCACCATCTTTACAAAGCCACTTGACTCCTGCTCCCAAGGTATTAGGAGTGTCTTCCCAGGTTGAAGATCATTCTCACTGATACACAGACCTTTGATCATTCTAGGATGCGAGTTACAAGACACTACATTAGTCCTGCAAGTATGTACTTCACCATCTGGGTGAATGATGTATGAATTTATCAGTTCTTGACTCTTCTCAGCAACGACCCCTCTGAATATCTCCGCTTTGCATATATAAACCACTGTTTCTCCTTCAACCAGCTGTACATTATATTTTCTTTGTTTCTTGTGTTTTCCAGTGTAGTAGCGTTTCTTCTCTCCCGCCTTTCCTTTGGCAGACATGCTGCCTTTGTTACGTGGGTTTGACATCGCTTCACTTATCTCCAGTTACTCTGATTGCAAGTGTATAGCAGACCGTTTGAGTATATTTGCTGATGAAATTTTGATTAATCACTCATGCAGCTCCCTATGAGTTGAAAAAGTAAAAAAGAAAGAAAATGGTCAGTATCGACACCCGATCAAGTGAGATTAGAGCCATTGAAAACATGGTAAATCTCCAGAATCAGTGGCGTAGCTAGGATTTTGTTCAGGGGGGTGATTTTCACGTAAGTGGGGTGGGGGGGGGGGTTGGGGGGTTGAGGTCAAAAAAATGTGCACGGTAAAAAAAAAAATCGCACAGTATGTACTACATGTACAATTTTGCCTTATATTTGACTATTTGGGCCGAATAAACCCACACATAACAAGTAATCCGCACGCAATCGATAAAATCATGTTAATAATAATTATGTACACTATGTTATCTGGACTTCCATGTACAGTACAAGTCGGCGTATATAGTGTGTAGTAATGAACACCATACTTTTTCAACCAATGGGGAGGTTGGGGTACACATGCGTGTGCGCGATACAATTAGGTCTGTGCACTTTTGACTATCATAATTCCATGATTCCTATTGTCAAATGAACCGACAGTACCAATCTCAATCAACACGACAGTCGACAGTCAATATTATATTGGGGGAAATTGCCCCTTGCCTTCTCTAGCTGCGTCACCCTTCTAATTATAAGGGAGGACACCACTATATCAATTCGCCATTAATGTAACCTAGGGAGTTCCGATTAATGGCTGCGGCCTGGGCTGAAGGTTGCACACGCTTGTTTTAAACAATCTATACTTAAATCAAGAATATATCACTATCAGTATATATGCTCAACTTCTTTCGCGCATTGATAAAAAACAAAATATTCATTGAAAATGAAGTGAATATGCCGGCTTTTCAATACAATTTTGGTCAATTTGTACAGGCCTAATTTTGGTCAATTTGTACAGGCCCTACAGGTAAAGCTGAGGTTAGTCCTAGTAACATAGGACCTGCGAATCTCATCTATCATTAACATCTGGACATTATCAACTACTGATTCTTAAGTCCTAGAACGTTGCCAATATGTGAGACACGGAATTAAGCAATGAGAAGTTTGCAACGGTGTAAACACCAAAGTATTTGATTCCCAAACGATTTTCGAAGTGATATCAATTGTATGGACTCATACCTTGATGTACATACCATTTAAAATGAAGATAATTGTTCAAAAACGTTGCATTTGGAGAATTTTCCACACGCCAATTTCCTCCGTGTTGAAACTAAGTCGAAACAAAACCGGAAGGATGAAATCACAAGGTCAGAGGTCGTACACGTGAGGGCGTATTTGTAAACAAACACCCACCAGGCAGTATTGGGCTCATACAGGGTGTTTATTGCATTGATTGAGGTATCCGTATTTAACATATGGTAACTATTCATAATATAATACAATTGAATGTCTCCTTGCAATGAATAAATATGAGATTATCTTGTTATCTCATCAATATAGATTAAGTTGGGTGAAAAATCAATTTTTTTTACGTGCAACAAAATCGCTTGTCATGCAATGATAATTTCGCCCAGGCCTAACGTCATCGTTTGTTTACTTGGAAATACGCATGCGCAGATTTTAGTATCTTCGAAAGTGAACTTAGCTGACCCGAATCGGCATAAAAGTGGATTTAAATTACTATTTTTATCAGATGTAAGTGTAACATCTTTGTAATCAATAAATTTAAACAAATTCTGTGATTCTTATCTATACAGCCATGTCATTGTGGGTGAGTAAGAATGGTTTTGGAAAATGCTAGGAGTTGCAGAAGTTTTACTTTGTAAATTTTGGGCTCGTTAAAGCCTAAATACCAAAGTCACATCATAGTAACGTTCTGTGACTCAGTACTATAAGTCCTGAGACACATGTTACTGCGACTAAAGCTGAGGTATGACTATGTATTACACTAGACCCAATGGTGGCTATACTATCATTCATGCTTCACTATACTATAGCCACAACACCCTCTATAGACACACGACGTCGCGAAAATCACATTTCTGATTCAAGATTTTCACATCAAATATGATTTAAATCAATCAAAATGCACTCACATGTTGTTCCTAGAACTCTTAGTAATACATTGAGTTAATTAATTTTGATCAAGCATCCTCATTTTGGGGAAAATATTGAGGTGAAAAATCGGCAGTGCTGACACTCAATGTGAATTTCGCGACATGAACAGTCAATAGGGAGTTTTGTGACCCTAGGACTACAAGTAGGTAGCCAGCTACCTGTCCTAGGACAGGTCACTATGGACCTACGGCACATAATCTCCTGGCCACAGTTCGACATACGTGGGCGCACTTCGATCAGGCTGCGCACGCATGCTTGAACTCACAAAGCCAACCAACGACACCAAAGCACCTAATTGGTCAAATTTAAACTGAAGCCTTTTTAACGATCGTCACGCTGCGCCGTATCCACCAACGCAGTCCTCCCGCTGCGCCATAACCACCGATGCAGTGGGGCGTGATGGTGCGTGGAAAAGCTCATGAGTTTTTCAGTTCTCACGTTTGAGCACCAACCAATCAGAGCCTTGAGGTCGAGATGACGTAGTGCGCACAACGGAGAACCACGGGACCGTTTTGTGGTGAGGTTGAGCAGGCGTACTTTACGCGAGCTCAACCTCATGTGACGTGGGCCCATTGGGACTAGTGCTAGTAGTACATGTATTGTAGTATTAGGCCAAATAAAAAAAAAAACTAGTTTCTCGTCCTAACTTTTTGAAAAATGGAGGATGAGGGCAGTTTTTTTTTTCGTTTTTTTTTCTTCCCAAAATGGCGGATCCAAGATGGCGGATGCCCCTTTTTCCAAAACTGGTTTCGCTTTTTCCAACATGGTGGAAATGTTTTTGCTTCAAAATGGCCGCCACTTTTCTAAGACTAGCTTTATAACCTTAATATGAGTATATTTCGCCTGTTGTGTTGTTTTTTGATTGTAACACAGGTTTTTTTAAAATATTGACACGTTCTCCATTAACAACATCAGTGTGATCTTGAAATTTAAAAAAAAAAATTAAAAAAAAATTTAAAAAAATAAAAAAATAAAAATAAAAAAAATAAAAAAAAAACAACTTTTTGGGATGCGGCAGCCAAAACGGATGCGCGCGGGGACGAGAAACTACTATATTTTTTATTTGGCCTTATACCAGATCGCACCACCAATGCAAATGAGTGTTTATATCTCCGAACGAATAGCTTCACAGGAACTTTTAATTTATTAAACTTCTTACCTTTTTAGCTGACATGTCAGTACCAATTATGTTTCAAACATTATATTATAGTGCCGAGATAAACATGATAAACGAATGATACGAATAATAATTACATTTTTCAATGAAAAGTACCGGGATGGAATTAGGTAACGAGAGCCTGTGTGCAATGACCGCTTTTAGCCTTATGAGGGCAGTAAATAAAAATGCAAAGACAAGGGCGCACCACACCAAATATCTTTCTCATTGAAATACGTGTAAAAGTGCCATATTTCAAGACACCTTTTCTACCCTCCGGTTACATTTATTGCATACTTGTCACCTATGACCATTTTCAGTAACATTTCAACTTTAATTTAAGCCTTGTTTCATGAGGGGTTATTAAGCTAAATTTCCCGCTACGGACCTGCACACAGCGCCCTCACTTTTTCACGTTTTCTGGCATGCCTGTTCACCATTTAGGCAGGTGCTTACGCCCTGGGCACTATTTAGGTCGATAAATTAAAAATTACGTATTTTATCATTGTAGGTGCAACGGATAGGTCCCACTCGTTCATTTAAATACAAACATACCATCCCCGGAGAAACAAATTGCCCGAAAACCTCACATTTACAAGCCTAGTCTCCGTGCTTTTCCGGAACTATTATAGGATTACACGAATTGCGCATTGATTTGGTGTGGTGCTCTCACAACCCTGAAGACAAGACAGACGAAGGTGGACATGAATGGCCGTACATTTTGAAAACTACAATTTCGCGCGCATTTTCCCCCAAAATATTTTTTGACACACATATTTTTTTTGTTGCTCCCACCCCCCTTTGACATCCCAAAAATGTTGATGCTGCCACTGGCATAGACTTGGCAACTTACTCTGATATACTGCTATCTACAGAAGATAGCAACTTATTCTGATAGACTTGGTATCAATTTTGAAGCCTAGTAATTTACTCCGATCAATTTGAAGATAGCAATTTACTCTGATAGACTTTCTATACTGAAGATAGAAACTTATTCTGATAGACTTGCTATCTACTGAAGATAGCAACTTACCCCCGGGGGCCAGTCAAACATAATGGTGTACACATGAGTGACCAAATTTTTTCCAGACACCCCCTAAACAAGTTTTACCCTGCAAGCAAAATTACCCCCTAAACAAGTTTTTAGCGCGCTTTCCTTGCAAATTTTGACCCCTAAACAAGTTCTTGCCAGAATATGACCCCTAAACAAGTTTTGTCTATTTAACGGGGAACAAAATAAGTTACCCTAAACACGTTCGACCTGTATTTTAAGCCGGGATTTTAAGCCACCCTTTTTCTTAAAAATTAGCGTTTTTGATACCCTTAACGCGTCACATGCGTGACGCGTCCAACACTGAAAAAACACCCCTTTTTACGCGTCTTTTTGGTCACGCATGTGTACAACATTATGTTTGACTGGCCCCCTCGGGAACTTAGACTTGCTAGCACCTTACTCTGATATACTTGCTATCTACTGAATATAGCAACTTATTCTGATAGACTTGGTATCAATTGAAGATAGCAATTTACTCTGATAGACTTGCTATCTACTGAATATAGCAACTTATTCTGATAGACTTGGTATCAATTGAAGATAGCAATTTACTCTGATAGACTTGCTATCTACTAAAGATAGCAACTTATTCTGATAGAATTGGTATCAACTGAAGATGGCAATTTACTATGATAGACTTGCTATCTACTGAAGATTGCAACTTATTCTGATAGACTTGGTATCAACTGAAGATGGCAATTTACTATGATAGACTTGCTATCTACTGAAGATAGCAACTTATTCTGATAGACTTGGTATCAACTGAAGATGGCAATTTACTATGATAGACTTGCTATCTACTGAAGATAGCAACTTATTCTGATAGACTTGGTATCAACTGAAGATGGCAATTTACTATGATAGACTTGCTACGCACAGAACTTCCAAACCTGTTCTACCACTGAATTGAATTCAAATATCTTGGTGTAAAATTTGATAAGAATATGTCATGGTCATCACATATGTAGATTATTTATCTAATAATATCTCAAAAATAATTGGTATTATTAGACGTGTTAAGCATTTTCTCCCACATAATACTCTTTTTTGATGTTATCAAATTGCTCTTGTAATGCCTCACTTTGATGATACTAACCAAGTATGGTCTAACTGTTCTTAGACGTACCAAACTAAACTGCAGACTCTCCATAATCGTTTAGCCAGAACAATTTTCTCTGCTGATATTAGAACACCTATTAATAATATGATGACTTTACTCAAGTGGGTAAAACTAAATGAAAGGTGGACAAAACAAATGCTTACCATTGTATTCAAATGTTTAAGAAATATCAGTCCAAATTATTTATCATGCCAATTTGATTTTGTACATAATAGTCATACTTATACAACCTAGAAATCATACAGGCCGGTGAGTCAAAAAGACTGCAATAGTGGAAAGAAGCCATTTTGTTTTCAAAAACAAAATGAATTTTAAAACTTTTTAAACGTTGCAAGAATGATGTATTTAATCCTAACTTTGTGTGAAAAAATGAAGTCGATCGCATTTTCCGTTTGTATTTGGTGAACCTTTTGACCAGTGCACCCATTTTACACGTTTGTCCATGTGATACCCAAAATATGCATCAGATCGCAAAATGTGTCTCTCATTCAAATTTGGAAGCTTGAGTTCATTTGTGATGTTATTGGAATTTGATGCATCCTTTCTTGTTTACATGTGAGTTAGCATAATCAATTATAATCGTACCCATGCAATGAAAGCGTATAATGTTCTAAATTTTAATAAAAAACTGAAATTTTCCATTTTTGTGTTGGCGGAATATTCAAATATGAAAATGCAATGTGTGCCATTTCAAATGAAAATCACTGTTCTCGTGGACAAACAGGTAAATTTGGTTGTGCAGCAAAGAGGGTCACCAAATACAAACGAAAAATGCAATCAATTTCATTTTTTCACACAAAGTTAGGATTAAATACAGCATTCTTGCAATGTTTAAAAAGTTTTAAAATTCATTTTGGTTTTGAAAACAAAATGGCTTCTTTCCACTATTGCAGTCTTTTTGACTCACCCTGTACATCAAATACTCTATTGATTCCCAAATCTTATAGCAATTCTGGTAAACGTACATTTCATGCCAGAGCTTCTTCTCTTTGGAACAATGTTTCACCCAAAATATGTATTGAGTTGAGGAATATGTCAGTAAGTCAATTTAAGTCATGTTTCACTTCTTCAAACTACAAACTAAATTATAATTATTTAGTATTGTATTATTTAGTATTGTATTATATATTTATGTGTATACCTTTTTTTTCTTCTTTGTAAATAATCTGTTTATGTATGCATAAAATGAGGGCCTACTTGGAAAGCATTGTTTGTACACTGAAGTATCTTACCCTCAATAAATAAAGCATAAATAAAAATCTGTAAATTATGTTGCAATTATCTGGTTATTTATCACGTCGTCTGTAAATTATGTTGCAATATTACCTAGTCATTTATCACGTCATCTTGAAATTATATTGTCATCTCGTCATTTATCTCATCATCTGGAAATTATGTTGAAATTATCATGTCAATTATCTGGTCATCTTGAAATTATGTTGCAAATATCTAGTCATTTATCTTGTCATGTCATCATCTGGTTAACTCGTCATGTCATCATCTGGTTAACTCGTCATGACCCTTCAGGGCCACCGTATGTTTGAACTGATTTAATAAATCGGAGAAATCGGGACCTGAATATTTGGACTCACCCTGTAGACTGTTAATTGTTGTTGATTATTAGACTCTGTAAATGTTGAGATGGGCATAATATTGTCTTAAAATTAAAAGTATAGGCATATTGTTGTGGTTGTGGATTACTAATATAGACTGTTAAGTTAGGCATGATATTAATCTGTATCTGTAACTGGACTAAAAGTTAAAGGCGAGCTACTACTCTAGGTTACTAGCCACATCCAGTTCTTTTGGAAATTTGACAAGGTTACAATTTCTCCATGTCAACTAGCTTTAACTCTGTACAGTCCATCATCAAATGAACAGGTGTATGACCAGTTCGTCTGTGGTGAGCTAACGAAGTGGTAGGCCAGCTTTAAACCAGAACTAAATGCTTTTAATTTGATTGATAATTTGTTAGATAATGGTATTCTGACGAGTTATCAATGTTCTTTTGACGCTCATTTGTATAACTTGCAATTTTTCGAAAATGCCTAATTTTTCATTGGCAAATTTCAATCTTGAGTGACAATCTGAGTACCAAATTGTAGCTACGAGAATTCCTGAACCATTTGTATAAATTACATTGTACATCAAAAGGATGGTCTATTCACAGTCATAACTGCTTCGAAAACTGGGTATACTTCCTTTTTGTGTTCAGTTTATGTCATTTGGGTATTCCATTTGGGTATTCTGCAAGCTACAGTGGACGTTGTAAAGACAAAATCGCTTGCATTTTAGTTTGTGTTAAACAAAGGTATATTATGTGATTTTTTCCAGTGAACGCCCTCAACGTTGAAAAAAAAATTGATAGCAGATTTACATTTCTGATCATAAATCTTACATACATTCCAAGTTACAGAGTGATACGATTCTTACTTCAAAATCATGGTTTTAGAGTGAAAATAAACTGTCCGATATCCGACAACTTATTTTACTCAAGTCTAAATTCACTCTAAAACCATGATTTTGAGGTAATTAGGAATCGTATCACTCTGTAATTTGGAATGTATGTACGATTTATGATCAGAAATGTAAATCTGCAAGAAAATCTACTTTCTAAAAAGAAATCATGAATAGAGGGTGCTCCCTAGAAAAGGTCACATAATATGCCTTTAATAGGAATTTGTGTTATCAGGATAATATATAGGTTGTGAAATATAAGTTTGGGAACTGAGAAACATGTTATGTGTTTTTCAGTTAAAATCGATATCAAATTAAAACATTTTTTATATCTCCAACATCACACCAAATAAAAAATAAAAAATCATTAAAACACAACAATAATTTTGAGGATGATTAAAAGGACAAGAAAACTCAAACTCTAGTCGTAATAAGTCTATAGTCTTAGAAACTTTGTCCCCATTTTGAGATAAATTGAAAATAAAGGTTCTACATCAAATCTGACGATACTGGGATTTGAACCCAGGTCCTTTTGGTCCCAAAGCGAATGTCATAACCATTAGACTAGTTAGGCGCAGTGACGTAACCAGAGGGGGCTTGCCCCCCCCCCCCCCCCCCCCCCAAATGAAATGACAAACTCTATGTATAGGCCTACCTGTGTATACTAAAAAAAGAGGTCAGATATGCCCCCCACCCCCCCTGATGACCCCCAATTGAAGACCCTAGTTACGCTATTGGTTAGGAGCATAGGCGGTAAGTATTGTGTGTATTACGGAATGGATATAACTCGCATTATAGAAGTCTTTGCACTAGACCAATTTGTGATAGTTTATTACTCATTGGTAGAACCATTTTATCAGCATCTGTTTTATGCTCTACCCATGGTAACATACATGACAAGTATAGGACGTCATCATGGAACATTGAAAGTAAGTTGGGCACAAAGGCATCAGCAAATTATATTTCTCACTGTAGTATCAATTAGAAAATCCCCTGAAGCGTGTCAATTGCATCCTTCTGGCTCTGGGGATTTTGTTTGCTTTATACAGGGTGTCTCAGAATGATCTATTCTATACCGAGGTAATACAAAATAAAATCACGGTATAAACTTGATTAATATTGTCCGAATCGTGTTCATATATTTCTTGCGCAAACGCCCAGCTTTCTTAAGAATTTTAGATTTTGAAAATCAGACATTTCTGACGGAAAAATACAGACTTTTTTGTAACGATAGTGGATACCAAGTTTTTGTCAAGCTTTTTGATAGTAATCGATTGTTTCGTGCATAGAAAACAAAGCTTTGATTGAATAGGGCAGGATTTGTTTTGCTTGAGTGCTTTAACCTTCCTTTCTTTAGCGGGAATATTGTATATATATACCTCATGAGGTGTGGGGTTTCATTGTTTGAAATGCTGGTAGTGCTAGAGAGAATAGAGCTTTAAAGATGAATGATGCGAGCAAAAATATGAAAATAGTTTTTTTTATTAATTTTTTATTATGTCTTGCCACAGCAGAACAAAAAGAGATATCTCACTGAAATTAATGGAATAGGTAGGAAACATTTCCACTATCATATCGCAAGTGTTTTAAATTGAAACACTATTGTCTTATATTTTTAACCATATTTTGAAACCTGGTATAGATCATTCTGAGACACCCTGTATTAGATCATTATTTGCTACCTAAATAAAGTATGACCTGAAGTATCCATGTTTGAATGCTTTTAAAAACTGCTGCTAAACTTAAACCAAATATAAGCTCATGCATGCATGCCAAGATCTCAATTGATTGAATAGCCCCATGTTCTCATGCATAGACACTGGCCCATATTAAATGTTTTATGTGTCTCTTGTGGCAACCCAAACATGGAAGGAAATCCAGAGAACAGCCCAGAAAAGACGACATCAGGATTATTACAGAGGACACCGGCTAATAAGTGGACAAGATCTGAAAATTGCATGAATGATGGAGCTGTGTGGAAAGCCATCATAAAAGACCGACCTTTTGAGTATTCATAAGCAAGCATAAGCATAAGCTGGGTCTTCTGGTTCTGAGAGATGACCGAATTGGTTTAATACTCTGCTTCTTGGTCTTGCGTAATGATGCAGTTGGTTTACGCTTATTGTACCAGAAAGGCTTGATGCGGTTCTCATGGCGCTTCACGTGAGATAGATATCGCTGTAAACTTGCGGTGTACAGATGACAATACTTGCACACAAATGGCTTTCGTTGTACAGTCACATGTGTGTTCTTTGTCCTTTTCTGATTAGGAGGTTTCACTTTTGGAAATTTTGTACTTTTACTCCTTTTCCTCTTCTGAGGTCGCCTTGCTTCTGAAAATTCTATAAAATAAATTTGGGAAATTGAGAATCAAAAACTTGTAACAATTTAAAGAATAATGATCAATGACTTTTGAGAGAATAATTACTACACTAGCTTTTATGATGGTTTCTGTTGATTGATCTCAGTTGCAGTTGCCATTGGTCTTTGCCCGGTAGTATGTGCGCGCATCCTGTTTTGTTTAGGACCTGCGCTTTTAAAGTTTGCGCCAAAGCATTATAAAGGACAATAAGGCATAGTGGACAGTGTTGTGGTCATCTGCTGTTCCCTCAAGCATGTATAGACAGTTCAGTCCCTTCGACCGTGGCATTTGTTTATAAACATTGATGTCAACCCATCTATAAAAACTGCACATTTCCGTGGGCTACATCACACATGTGTTCAGGAATACCGTTATAGAAGTCCCTTTTAAAACAATAATTATATCTTAATGATGGACAGACTTGTTGTGCAAATATATTTTTTAAAAAGTGAGCGCTATGCGAGCATGAAGATCTAACATCATTCAGTGCAATAGAAAAAGAGAGCCCAGCTGCACTAATTTTTAGGATCAAACTGGTGTTCACCGGGTACCCTTACTTCCCCCCCCCCCCCCCCCGACAAGTGAAGTGACCCCAGATACGCCAACTGGAAAAGGAGGATGAGGACACACAGGGGGAACACAAAACCTTCTTGAAAATGCTCTTGGAGATCGAGAAAGCAAATTTTTACCAAGACGTCAACTTTTAAAATATTTTAACAACAAATTTATATGGTAGAAATAACGGGGGGGGGGGGGGGGGGGGGGGGGGAAACATCACACTTACAGTAGTCCGAAAAAAAGGATGCATGAGGGGGCAAGAAACTAATTGATGTATCACTTGGCCTAACGAGTGTCTTACTGAATTGCGCTTTGAACTACAGTCAAGCTCGTCATGATGTGCTGGAGTATTTTGGCGTAATGTACTGTCAGATTGGTTGTGTAGAACGCATGCGGATAGTTGTTCGTGCAACATGGTTACAGTCCCGACTGCCTTTGACAAGATACTGTGCAAATCAGCATTCTTAGAGCTAAGTATCTCTGAATCAGACACAATAGCTTGTAACTTGCATTTCAAGTCATGGAAAGCTCCATTCAAATCATGGTACTTAATTTGGGTGGCCACACAGGTCATTCTATTGACATTTGTACTTTGTTGGTGTTGCAACAGTGACAGTTTTGAGATGTCAAATTCATCGTCAAATTTGTCATGAAGTTGTTGATTGTCTCTGAAGGTTTTGCAGAGTTCCTGGATGGAGACCTTGACCAAACCTCTGTTGTACCTTTTAGCAGGCTTCATCCAACACATATTGCCATATGCCTCAACAAACTGGGCGGGGCACCATCTTTACAAAGCCACTTGACTCCTGCTCCCAAGGTATTAGGAGTGTCTTCCCAGGTTGAAGATCATTCTCACTGATACACAGATCTCTGATCATTCTAGGATGCGAGTTACAAGACACTACATTAGTCCTGCCAGTATGTTCTTCACCATCTGGGTGAATGATGTATGAATTTATCAGTTCTTGACTCTTCTCAGCAACGACCCCTCTGAATATCTCCGCTTTGCATTCATAAACCACTGTCTCTCCTTCAACCAGCTGTACAGTATATCTTCTTTGTTTCTTGCGTTTTCCAGTGTAGTAGTGTTTCCTCCCTCCTCTCTTTCCTTTGGCAGACATGCTGACTTTGTTACGTTGGTTTGACATCACTTCACTTATCTCCAGTACTCTGATTGCAAGTGTATAGCAGACCGTTTGAGTATATTTGCTGATAAAATTTTGATTAATCAATCATGCAGCTTCCTATATGAAGTGAAAAAGTAAAAAAGAAAGAAAATTGGAGCTTTTTTGTACATGTATGTTTATTAAAGTTCATTTGATCTACATCCTTTGGTAAAATACTGCAAGATCCCTGCAAACATGACAAATAAAACACTTATGAGTGGTGGTTTGATCGAGATCAAGCACATCATTATGCCCATAATGGGTTAACACTTTAAAAAAATAGGTGATAGGGGCATGGGGGCCCCATGTCCCTATTCACCCCGTTTTAGGGTACACAAACTGGCCGGGGTGACATTTAAAAAACTGTTCCATTTTTGTCCCTATTCACCCCCATGACCCTATTCACCCCATGTCCCTATTCACCCCGTTTTACGGTACACTAAGTATAGTTACATATTTTCTGCTCAGTGTTTAATATGATATCACTATCAATATATCACTATATAGGCTATAGCTACGGAATGAAGCATAGCCAGTCCACATCGCCGATTTCCGTGGTAGCGTGAATAAGGCGGTCGAAATTCAAGCCAATATTTCTTGGAAATAGTTGCTGGTTGAGATATCTAACCAATGTATAACTTGAACATTAAACATGATATCTGAAGCAAAAGTTTGACTAATTTTATTCAGAAAAATATTGATGAAAACATCCGACCATGTCAAATGTGCTGCCAAATAGTGTCCCGTTTTCACCTGTCTGGTAAAAGAATGACCTTTTCATATATCATTTTTTGGGTAAATTTATTATAACCCTAACCCCAGTTAAGGGTTTTTGACCGGGATCACGATTTTCGAGGAAAAAACGCCAACTAAATCTCCAAAAACCTGCCGGGATTCGATCCAGGGACCCT